>SRPV01000180.1:0-31151 GCA_018360135.1 Claviceps sorghi | reverse complement strand
GGGGGGGGGGGTTTTGGGTTTTTTTGTTATGCACGATGTGCTACCAAGGCACCATTTAGTTCAATTCATAATGGTCATATCCGCTAACGCCACCTCCCAGCCCGAGTATCATGTTCAAAGAGTATATCATACAGCGTATTACATGGTATCTGTTCAACAGAAAATTTTCAACAAATGTTAAAAGGCAGATCTAGTGCGGATATCCTAGAACCATTGTTAGCTGATCGTTGCGGTCAAAACTCCCTCCAGGTGGGAAAAAGGGCCATTCCTTGCGTTACGTACGGAAATCTTCCTCTCAATCTCTCGGACAGAGCGATCCAGTTCGCTCGCAATCATCTGCTTCTTATCGTTGGATAGTAGAGTGTATCGCTCGCAGAGATCTCCGTCAATAATGCCTTTTACCGGTGCATAGTATCCCCGGTACATGAGATGGTCTCGACCGGCCAACGGTGGATCCTCGGTGCGGAGGTGTTGTTCGAGGCTCTGGAAGAAGTCTGCGTCTTCACGGCTCACAAGAGGTATGAAGACGCCGATAGTGCCCATCAGTCCGCTCCAAAGTAGCACATCTTGTCCACCAACGACCAAGCTGGTTTTTGCCATGCTTGTCGGGATATCTTGTGCGTAAAAGTGACACATCAAATCAACACGCTGCGACGCTCCGTGGAGGTAGTCCCTTGCATTCATAAGATGCAGACCAGACTGCTCTTCATCCGCTTCCTCACTTGCCTTGGCAGGGCACCGAACGATGAATATGTTGCCAAACTTGTCCCCCCCCGCGACGGACTCATAGTCAACCATGGCCGTGCAGGTCGTCCACCTTGCCGTGTTATCGTCCACAAAGGGTATCAACTTGTTGGTGTTGGGCTTGTAGGCAACATAGGTCACGCCTTGCTGTACATCGCCGACGATGATTCGGCTACCTTGAGTGTTCAGTGACACTATTTGATGCGGTGCCACTTCGGCTTGGGCCTTTCGGAGCATCTGACGCATGCCAAGATCGTAAATCCTCAGCGTTTTGCCAACGCCTGCCAAAAGCTTGCCTTGAAAGGGAAGCAATGCCAAAGGCGGTTCTTCAATTTTTGTTTTATGAATAAACTCCAGCTCTCGCCCTTCTCCTTGAAAGCGGTAGACATAAATGTATGCTTCGGAGAAACTTCGAGGATTGACAATTACGTCTTTACCCGTACCGACGATAAGAAAACTCTCATTGTCTTGACTCGCAAATGAAACAATGGCTGCACTGATAGCGCACTCATTGTTCTCAAAGTCGACCGTCTGAAGAACTCGTGGCTCTTCATCGATTGGGTCCACCACGTTGATACACGACGCCCACCGATGGTTACCTCTGGGATGTCCAAACTCTTCCGGCGGCAAAACTGCTCCGTCGCCGTTGACTACTGCGGGATCAGCCAATAACTGAGCCCGAAGATCCGGAGGTATAGTATTGTTGTCACTCTCAATGGTGTAAAAGAGAGGTTGTTCCGGGTGCTTGATGAGCTTTCTGGGTGTGTATGTTAAAGCAACGGACTTTTGTGTCAAGGTATCTCCCAGACGATCGATGGAGAATATTCTGATGATGTCAGTATTTAATCCACCATCCCTCGAGAATGCGCATGGACGTATAGATTGTCCAAAAATAAAAAATAAAAAAAAATTAAAGCAGAGCCGTTTCAGTAGGAACAATTGGAAAAAAAAATGCGTAATAAAAGCCTCATCGCCCCGCAGGGCATAGGTCCCAAATTTTCATCATTTCGGCTTCGTATGGGTTGTGGGGCAATCAAGAAGGAATCAGTGTTTTGGCTTACCTCAAAGACTGGCCTTGAATACCGACAATACCTTCTTCACATTGCTCGCTGCTAAAATTCCATCCCCACTCCAGATCCACGTAATTCAGCGGCGTGACAACGAAACCCTTGCTGATAGGATCGGAATATCCAAGCCAAGGCCGAGAGCTGAGACCTAGAACACAAGTTGTTCCTTGGACAGTGACTTGGAACAGACGAACTTGCTTGGGACCCAAGAACTTTTGTCGCGTGTCTGTCAACTCGCCAGTGACTTCGTCGAGGACCGTGCGAAGATAGACTCCAGAATGTAGTCCAATATGAAGATAAAGAGTCGAGCCGCCGGATGACGAGTCATCCATGGCAATAATGGCCAACGATGACGGCGCAGCTGTCAAGGCTTGTACTGATTTGCTTTCCAGGGTCGAGTCGGGATCAAGACTAAGAATACGAACCGTGCAATCGTCGCATCCTACCGCAAGGAATGAGCTACGCACACGACCCTCGGGGACCTCGCCAAGGCTTAGGCACGTCACGGTGCCAAACATTTCCTTCTTTTCATCATACTCTGCCAGCGAGCCGTCTGAATCCATTTCAAAATAAACAATCTCGCCGGAGCTGAGTGCAATGGCAACTTGGTGGGCGTTTGTAGACGCTGCCACGATTGAGCGATGTTGAGGAGCGTCCCACTCGTTCACCTTGCCATTGCGAATATGTCGAATGCCTTTCGGGTGTACCTGAATCAACCCATCGTCACCTAAAAGTTGAGCTGCGAGCGTCGGCACGCTAGTAGCGAAGCCAGAATCGCTCACTTCTTCGACTGTCTCTCCAATGCTGAGGACAAGAGTCCCATTGGTGAACGATAGAACAATATATGCGTCATACTGTTCCCCTCGGTTGAGTTTTAGCGTCCATACTGCTGACGGAATGCCTGGTAACTCGGAGGCAACAATCTCGTTTACTTCGAGACCATGTCTCAGCATCCTGAAAGTACTTCGAGCGCCGTTGCCGCAAACAGTGTATATCTGAGGTGCATCTTCGCCTGTCAAGTTGGCGACTTTGCAGTCCATGAGCGGATTCATCGACGGCACGCTTTCTACCAGCGCTAGGTTCTCGGCGGTGCGGGGATAAAAGTAGACGGGATCATACGAAGCTTGGGGATCAACAGGAAAGTCATCGCTGCTGAATTCACGCTCATCGTCATCGTCGCCCAATTTCTCAAATTGGTAGAATGAGAAATTGCCGAATTGACTGGCAACGTAGAGGAAGCCGCTCTTCAGGATACACAAGCTGGTTGCCACTGGGACAGTGTCGAAATATTTGATCTTGAGCCTCCTCACTTCCCCGGTCGGGTTGCCCTCCTCGTCTTCAACCATATCAATGGTAACCTTGAACAAATCACCGTCCTCGGTCTGTAGTAGAAAAAAGAACGCGCCAGCACTTCCCTTTAATTTGTGCATTACTCCGGATACAATCATGCGTTTCCGCAAAGGATCTTCTGTCGCCCCTTTCCTTCGAGGTATCGGGACACGGAACGCATCTTGATTCGAATGCCTGTAGGTTATACTCTCCTCACCACAGACGAGAACACCACTGGGGCCGTCGTTGCCACCGGGCACTTGGAACAAGATCGATGCCGTGGGATCGACAGGTTCAGACCATTTCCGAACGACATGGTTCAGACCCAAGTCGAGCTCATAGTAAACTAACTGGGTTTCGACTTCTTCGAGGGCTTGACCAGTAGCGTCCTGATCTGCCTCGGAATAGTCAAGTTCGAGCGCAGCAAAGACAGGATTGGCATATCCCACGTCTAGAGCTGTCATTGCAATGACCAGCACACCAGGTTTGTGGGCTTCCAGCGGCGAAGATATTGTCAGCTCTGCCTGTGGATTCCGGTTCAACACGTATACAAGCTTGTTCTTTTCCGTCGAGGCGATTAGGCAAGCTCGGCCCTTGGGATCACAAGCAAGATACTCTCCGGGTATCACTCGCCGCACGCCAGATTTGCCGAATGTTTCCAAATGCAATCGAGAAAACCGATTTTGCGCAGGAAGGTACTCGACGACGGTAATGCGCCCCGAGTCGGTGGCCAGAATCAAGTAGTCTATAAAAGAGCAAACGTAAGCAAGCCGCCTAACGTCATACTTTTGACTGTAAACATCGAGCCATTCGGTCATTCAGATTGTGACGGAAAGTGGGGGACAATCACTTGTGGACGTGCGACAGGGGAGGTGAGGAGCTTCGTACCTTTATTGCTGCCCGCCAGCCTAAAAGCCGCCAGAGACCTGATGATGCCGAATATGTTGTGGGATAATACAGTCGTGACCTTGCCCAAGGAAGGATCAGGTCGCAGAAGCGTTAGCTGCGAACCCGCGCCAGTGATGATGAGCTGCTCCTTGGTTCCTGCAAACTGGCCCAGCACCGCTTGGACGACGTGATTTGGTGGCTGGACCGTCAGTGAATACAGGAACATGTTGGAAGTGGTCGCCATGATCCAATCTGAGCGCAGTCCAGCCTGCGCGGCTTCAAGAGGCTGGGAAAGGCCAATATGGTCGTCGACGTGGATTTTTTTTCCGGATTTTTTTTTTGTTGGAGCAGGGTTGAGCTATGGAACTCGCGCCTTTCAATGTTGTGGTAAGGCGAAGGGTCGGCCAAGTGGAGGAACTATTAATGCGGCGCAACGGGGGTGGGACTCGTGAGCTTTCCAACCATTTCGACTCTAAATTATGGATTGCCCCCTCGGACGACACCTCGTCTTGAAATCGACAGAACGACCCTTTGAGCTGAAGTCTGTAGGCAACGGGACTCAAAAATGGAGCCAATGCTGCGTAGAGTGGCCTCAAGCCTTTGCGGTCGCTGCTCTGCAGCCCTTTATAGACAGACTCCGCCGCGATGGCCTCCGCAGGCATCTCTTCGACATGCTGGTCATTGTGCACGGCTGAGCACGACGCGGTCGACTCGATCAAATCCACGCCAGACAGCTTCAGGCTCGCGCTGCTTTAATTCGAGCACAAAATCCGGGACCGAAGCAGCAGCGGCCGATCCGAGTTCCTCATCGTCCAGACTGCGACTAAGCCAAGATGATCTTTTCCACCCTTTCTCCTCGTCGCCAGTGCCCGAGTTCCGCCGCCGAGCAGCCTTCATGAGGCAGCATGCATATTGCCCTCATCCCGATCACAAGCCGACGAAGCTGCCTACGGTAGCCCCCAAAGCTGATGTTTCCAAGGAGGCCAGCGGCAGCATGCCCCCTGCCCATGTCGACTTTGAATGTCCCGACTGCGGATTTCCCGTATACTGCAGCAAGGAGCATTGGATGGATCACTACGAGGAGCACTTGAAAATCTGTGATACTCTACGTCAAATCAACGAGGATGATCATGATCTCAGATCTGGACGTGTCTTCCATGAAGGAAACCTTCCTGATTTGCAGCTGGACGAAGCCTCTGTGAACATGACGAATTGGGATACTTTTATGTACACTCGCGAGTTTGCGGCTGTTGACTCGGATCGCTCCATGAGACAAATCACCCGCCTCCTCACTTACCCTGTTACTATTGGCAGTGTTCTTCATGAACTCAGCCCGTACAGCTTAAAGCAAGGAGAACGACTAACGGTTGAGGGCTTGAAAAGCTTCAGTGGTGAGTACAATGTAGTCGAGGAGGAATTTTGTTCACTTTTGGCTAAAAAATGAATCAGCGTTGAGATACAATTTACATCCGCCCAAGACTGGTCGCGGCGACGGTGTGAATCAGCTCCGGCCCGAGCCCCCTCCTGTAAGAGTTTTCATCCTCGGCGCTCGAGCTGAGTCGTCACTCCCTCGGCCTGCTTGGGTACAGCTGGCTCATCTTTTCCCCGAATCTCGACTTCATCTGGTTTTTATTGGCCCCGAGAGCATGGCCAACCGAGATGACGAATTTCCACTACCCGAACGCACACCATCGAACCCATTCGGTGCTGTTGTCGAGGACCGGGTTTGGTACAAGATGAAGATTAGTACAATCGTCGACTACTACCACACCATCCACCAGACTGGTCATTTTGCACCGTATGACCCGTATTTTGATTGTTTCGTGCTGTTCCACCCTGGTCTGGGTCACCCCGCAAGCAGCCATGAATGGGAAGAGACTCTGCCATTGCTTCTGGAGACCAAGGTGCCAATTATATCCACGGGGTATACCCAATTTGATCTTGAGCGGGATGTCGAATGGGTACACAAGAAGTCTGGTGGAGAATTCGACGTGCTCCTGGAACCAGGCGAAAACATTTTCCGCAGTTTGAGATGGGATCTGAATGACATGGACCCTCAAGACATTAGCTGTGGCAACTGGGGAGTATGGGCCTTTCGCGGCAAGAGGTACGCCCATGATACCCTTCTCATTCTGGCATTGACTCCTGGCAATTGATCACGGCAGCTAACACGATGATAGATACGAGGCAGCAACGAAAGATGGAGAGACGGAGTGATGCAGGATGACGAGACTGTGTACCCATAGTGTAAATTGCATGTCGATGAATGAAGTCGCCGCTCAGCAGGTACATAATCCAGTAGAGCAAGGTCGGTCCCAGAGGCAAGAGGGGGATCAATGGCAATAGGCTCGGCTGTCACTGCTGTTTGTTTGAATCTTTGTTGAATGTTGTGACTCGTGTGACTCGTGTGACTCGGGAGCGCCGTCGTGTGTCGTTGCCCTGGATACCACACCCGGTCGAGACCAGCCAAGTACAGCCAAGCCATGGCTGGACCAGGCCAGACGGAGGCCAGACGGAGGCCAGACGGAGGCCAGACGGAGGCCAGACGGAGGCCAGACCAGGCGGACCACCACCAGCGCTCGCACGATGCCCCAAGCACGTGCCCGGCTGGGTCGCCCATTTGCGTCGGGTCATTCATTGATGTTTTTGACCTGCATTTGATACATGCATGTACATACCACATACACACTGTCGCAGCCAGCAATCGACGACCTCGCCGCAGCCACGACATCTCGCGACGGTACAGCAAAAAAACGGCGACAACCAGCATCGTTGATGGCCTTTGCAGTTGTGCTTGGACGTGGCAGCCGCTCTTTGGCTCTCGGCACTTGGTAGGCCTGGCGCATCATCGACCTCATCGACCTCATCGACCTCATCGACCTCATCGACCTCATCGACCTCTGCCCTCGGACGCGCGGAAAACACCAGAGCCGACACAAACGCAACCTACCTCCATCTAGCATGTCGCACTAGTCCGATCGCCACCCGTCACCGCCGGTCATGACGACGGCCGCTACCCCTCAGCCTCTGCAAGCTCCGACCAGCTCGAGTGTTGCGCGAGACAACTCGGATCACCCAAAGACATCATCTGCCCCCGTCCGCGTTGCAGCGGCACGTCGATACCATCGCCAGCCCTCCATCGATCCGCTCTCTGACCGAGCCACGGAGGCTCTGATCCGCAAAGTCCTTCTCCCCCACGAACCAGGCGACAAGGGGCGGGATCGAGAGTCGCAGACGCATATCGATGAGCTCCTGCCACCGCTCACGAGTCGAAACGATGTAGACCTACAGCTCTACGCCTTTCTAGCCATCATACTTCGCGACTTCGTGCAGGCCTGGTACAATAAAATCACGCCCGACGACACCTTCGTTGCCGAGATTGTACACGTCATCGCGCATTGCACGCGGGCAGTAGAACAACGGCTCCGTGGCGTAGACCTGGAGAATCTCATCTTTCATGAAATCCCCGAGGTTCTGGACAAACACATCAAGAGTGAGAGTTTTCCCAAGCATTAGCATTGCTGTTACTACCGGCTTGTTGCGCTAGCTCTAACGAGCGTGCCAGTCTACCGTTCGACGCACCATGACCAGCTCTCCCCCGCTGTTCGAGTAAATAGCCGTGAGGCGTACCATGCCCTTTGGCCTCTGCCTTTCTTGTCTCCTGCGCCTATCCCTGGCGATCCCGTCACGACAGCAAAACAGCTCAAAAATGAAGCCGCGTACCGACAACTGCTGGTGCAGGCTGTCCTCACAGTCTTGTTGCCAACGGAGGACTTGGAAAACCCGTGTCTGACGGCCCTTGTTGGCCAAATCATTTCGGAGCTCATCATCGGCAATGTGATCGCGAACAAGGCATCCCAGCCCTGGCTGCTTTACGAGGCTATTTGCAACGTTGCTCGCGGTGTGACGGACAAGAGCGAGGAGAACAACCAGACAAAGTCCTCGGGCGGCTCAAATCCGTCCATGGAACACCAGAGGAAATGGACTGTTCATGGCCTATTCGTTTCCATCATTCAGCTCGTGATGCTCTTCATATCCACGGTACGATTCGTATTTAATCTCGTCAAAATGTCATCGTCACTACCGACCAGGGCCTGGAGACCAAGCAAGAGGACAAGCGAACCGGCGTTGGCGACCAGAGACTGCCCATCAGAGGCCACCGGCCGGACCATTCGAAAGGTTCCGGTTCTCTCCTTTACTGCTTGGAGACTTGTCGGTAATGTCATTGAGCTGCCTGCCAGAATGCCATGGCTGAATGGCTTGTTGTCACTAATAAAACTCGGACTTATTCATGGGCCCGGCCGAGTTGCGAAGCTTGATGGCATCCTTGACAGGTGAGACCACAATTTTTTTTTTTTTCCCTCCTCCTCTTGTCTGCAATTTTCTGCCCCTTTGGTTCAATTTCCTCGTCTGCCACCTTGTCACCTTGCTACCTTGCCACCGCTATCTTCTTGTCGCTTCGACTCGTCTTTCATAATTCCCGAATCGCTTGGACTTTTGGCGCGCGCTTCAATGTGACGGACGGCAAAGCGGGCATCTCGCAGTGGCATAGCCCAAGCCGACTGCATCCGGCTAGTGTTGGACACAATGAGGACCTGGTCATTACAAATACCTGCACATGTATGTGTGTGCCTCGACCGGACGAGAGCACGGAAACGAGGACTGCATTCGTCCCATGCTCCCATTCTCCATTCTCATCGGAGCAAGCGCTTCCCTTTTTGTGGTTTGGGCCATGCGTCCCTGTCGTCGACCAATGGAAGCACCCCAAGCTGGTATCTGGTTTACGGTTGCTCGACAATGGTGTGTACCGATACTCGCAAACCTCCACCAAGAATGGCGACGTAAGCGCCGGACCAGACCAGGGTTCCTTCAACAAGTCTAAAGCGGGGTCCGTTCATCCTTGTACAAGCCACTTGCAGCTCTGCCCTTTCCATCGAGATGGGACATTGTTTGTGCCGTGTGACACCGACAGCCCGGCGGCAACTCCATGCGAGCTGAGAAACAGCCGAGGCCGGTGTCTTGTTGATGAGGACTGTGTCGTTCGTTGTTGTCTCTCCCTCCCGGGGCCTATGAGCGCGCCAAAGGACTGCCAAAGAAACGCATGTCTCGTCACCTCACCTGCTTCCTACATGGCCGATCATTCGTGGTGGAAATGCTCGAAACGAAAGCTATCCACCCAGACGGGAACTGCATCAAGCGCCGGCCAACCTTGAGCCTTGAGTACACACGCCCTTCACTGCGGTCAGGTACACGGCGTCCCAACTTTGCAACTGCAAAAGACGAGTCGCCAAAACAGCCCCCTTGTCCCCCTTGTCCCCCTTCTTTCGCAACCATGTCCCACGTCCTCATCATCACACGATCCCACACAATCCCTTCCTCTGATTTGCGAACACGCGACCATCCATGCTCACCGGTCCCGACAGGCTGCTCTCCCGTCAACTCCAACTCTGCTTCTCGCCGTCTCAGCTGCCGTCCATCCTCCGCACACTCCGAGGCTCCCTCTTCCCCAACAATGCGCCAGGGACCTCGTCCCTGTTCCCGCCGTCGTCGGATGCAGAGTTCCAGGCCCTCCGGCGACGGGCTGCCGCAGCCCTCTGGACTCTTGTTCCCTCCCCCGTCGGCAGGGTATACTTTGGTGGCGGGTTGAGGGCCGCACTTGGCAAGGCGGCGGACCCCGTCCTGCAAGACGACGCCGTGCTGGACGACTTGGAAGGCTTGCTGGCCGTTGTGGGCGATCGATATTGCAACAAGCACTTGATGTACAGTCTCGTGGAGCTCATCCTGGTGCGTCTGATACCAGAGCTGCAAGAGAGCGGCGTCGAGGAGCTGCTGCAGGAGAGACTGGGTTGAAAGGACGAGGGACACGTGGGCCATGATGATTGCCTCGGATGGTTCAACAGCACAATTCTCTTGCTCGCTTGCCGTGGGCATTTAAACTTGCCTCGCGGTCAAGACTCCCGTGCGGCCTGTGTCCAAAGTCGCCATGGTATTCTGTCGCAAGAAACAAGACTAAAATCAATGATAGACATAAAAATAGAAATAGAAATAGAAAAATGAAAAAGAACAAGAAAAAGAAAAAAGCCGAGGGGCCAGTGGCAAGACCCCGCCCCTGCTCCCGTTGCCGCCCTCTTTCCGTCGAGATGCCTCGTCGAAAAATGGCTTCGCTATTCCACGCCTCGACGAATCGTGTAGGGGCAAGAGCAGGGTTGCTCTACACGCGGTACTATGGAAGGGAAAGTGAATGATGAGATGGGATACCCCGATAGCTGGGTCAGATTCCTCCTCGTCCCCGTCTGCCGTCTCCCCCCCCCTTTTTTTTTCCCATCCCCGCCCACGGTAGCTTGTCCAGATGTCCAGGTTTGCAACATGGGTGTAGGATATATAGCCGGCAAAACCATATTTCTCGGAAACTGGCCTCCATGGGGATGGGAGTAAAGTTCTGTCGCGGTGCGGATAAAAATTTGGGTTATTGGGTTCGGAAAGATCTTGCCATGTGCATTGTGTGGCAAGGTTCGTGCGTAGAATGCAGACTGCTGCTTTAGTCTGCAGTTGAAGGGATTCGTGCAGGGTGATTTTTTTTTTTGTCTGTTCGTGGCGTGCCTCTTAAAGACGGATTTTGGTCTGGATATGACGCGTGTGTGGCAATGCCAGAAAAAGCATGCTTCGAAGCAGAGATTTAGTGATTCTTTTTCTTTTCTTCTTCTTCTTCTTCTTCTTTTTCCTTCTTGAAAAGGAGCGGATGTGAGGGGTTTTTTTTTCTTTTTTTTTGCCGGGTTCTGTTGCCAGAGTGTATAGAGTCGCCTCCTTTTCTTTCCTCTTCGCCTCGGTGCCTCTGTAATAAGAAATTGAAAAGAAATACGTTGCTCAAAACAGAAAGTAGATGGGTCTGAAGGATAGTGGAACGCCTGTGCGTTTTCCCCTGCAAGTCGTATGGGGAGCTAAAATGACGCGGGCTATGGTAGCGGTTCGGCCGAATGATGCATATGGTCGTCGAGAAACATGTATTCATTTGTGAATGAATGTGACATGGAAAAGGGGGGAGAGCCAGTAAGAAAACCTCGAGCTCCGTCGTGAGTAAGTGCCAGTGGAAGATGGGAAAACAGGATGGGAATCGGCCTCTCTAATGACGGTGAGAATAGTCAGATTCTATACTATACTGTGCTGTGTACTCAATCATGTACCAACCGACAAATTCCATATATGTGGACGAACTTGTTCGAGATGTCATCTCGCTTGCATCATTGCCGGCTCCGGGGATACAGTCGTTTCACCATCTCCTTCCGGTATCCGCGACAGGCCCCCTGCAGAAGCCCAATGGTTCTGATGTGAGCGTATCTCGAGCTTCTTGGTGAGCTGCACAAGCGCGTTGTAATCGCTTGACTGGAACAGCTGGCCACTGTTCTGCAGGTAGCTGAGCAGCGTATTAGCGGCTCGCCTAGCATCTTCTTGCGTGGGCGAAACGGGCGACGTCTCGACTGACGTGGTCGAAGTTCGGACCGTGGGGCACGGAGAAGTTTCGTTGTGATGGACACTCAGCGGCGACGTCAGCCCTGAGTTGATCGCGTAAGGTTTGGGCTGCATTTCGTTTACCGGTGAACCGACGGCCGACGAAGACGTCGCCATATTTGGAGGCAGTTGTGGTGTCATGGGCTCCACGCTGATAGTGGCTTGCTGGTTGGCGTACTCGACGTCAAGGGATGGGAAAGTATGACTACGTTTCCCGCGGTGGTGATAATCTTGCGGCAGATCCTGTCGGATTGTCACGGGCTGGAACGCGCCGATGTTGGGGTCGGGTGAGAAATGAAATGTCCCGGTCGGGCTCAGAGCTCCGCCAGAAAACGATGATGGCGCACAATCTCGAACGTCGCTTGCGGGTGAGGTTGTCGGTTGTCGGTGTTGCTGTCGATAGGTGAAGCCGAACTCGATGCTTTGTTCTTGGCGAGCGTCCTCGTCACTTCGACTGCCCGACAGAGGCGACAGTGGGTAAGTTGGTGAGGCTGGCGATATTTCGTTTGGCGTCGTGCTCGGGTCTATGTTCTGGGAATCCGCGCCTCGAGTATTGTCGGAGATGTTGGCCTCGGAGTGCCGTCGAAGGAGTCTGTCTGTGGCAAATCCATGTTTCTGCTTAAACTTTTGCAGCCAGCTACTCGTGAGCGTCGCAAGGATTGCTTCGTGATTGTCGCTGCCATACGCAAATAGTTTGGCTTGTTCCATGATGTCTTCGTCTTTAATATCAAATCCGGACTGCTGCTGACGACGGACGTGGATGCTCAATGTTCTATCGAAATCCGGGTTTTTTGACTTGCCATTCCGCTTCACCGTAGCTGGATCCGGTTCTTGTTCCCTCTTTAGAAATTGCTCCTTCTTGCTCAAGACTTTTGACACGGTGCTGCAGAATGGCAGCAGTCAGTGTGGTGTGCCGGGAAGCCAAATACTTGGGTTGTAGACCTGGACTCACCTGCGCTCGACACCAAACTCCTTGCCGATATCAGCTTGTCTCGTACCTGGATGGTCCTCGTGAAACTGGCACATGCGTCTCTTTTGTTCCGTTGTCAAAGTTTTGCGACCCTTTTCTACTTGGCTTGGTAGCTTCGGGATGTCTATCGCGGGCGGTATCCGGGACACTGGCGAGGCGGAAAGGGGAGGAGCAGAGAGACTTCCCGACGAAGTGGTTGGATTTGGATTTGTCAATTGACTCGGCCATGCTGTGGTTAGCATGGGCAACTGGTGATGTAGCATTGGTGCCGAGTGCTGCATCATTGGTTGTTGGTGTTGTTGTTGGTGTTGTTGTTGTTGATGTTGATGATGATGCTGCGGTGGTGAATGGGGCATTCGAGGCACCAGTTCCGACGCCATGCCAGCCGGCACAAAGGTTTCGAATCCTAGATACTCATTCATCCGACTTCCATCGTACGGACTCTGACTGTAAGGGCCTATGGGAGTCCATCCGTCATGGCCGTATCCGTCGCTTTGAGCAATAACCAGGGAATCTCGTCTCAAAGGGACAGACCCGTCGGCAGTCGTGTTCATTTTGCCTCATGCGCGGTTCACCTTTCGGTGATGTCTTCAGACAGGAGGTCCGCTCTTGATCGTCTGCATCAGCAACTACTCCTAGCATCCTTGTTGGTGAGGGGAGTTTGATCGCAACATGAGTGGTTCAACCGCGGAAGCCTTGTGTACCACTGAAGTCGTCAATCAGGAAGCGGTGACAGATTTTAGAGAACAAAACTACTAACCTCTATGAAGTGCAAACTTGGGTCAGCTCATTACCGTATCTTGCTGGCAACGCGGAAGAGAGATGTTTGCACGAGTCAGGAAGGTTTTTGGCGCTCTCCCTATCTTTCCCAATGAGGGCCGCGACGACTAACGCAAACTATGGTAGATTTTGTCAGCGCGCGGTCTGACAAGACAGGTTCCCCCAATCTAGCAGCCGATCATTGAGGCTTCTTGTAATCGAATCTAGGCCTTGAACTCTCTTCCGAAGGAGGCTCTGAGTCTGGTGCGTGTTGACAGAGCTCCGTTCGCTGAGAGACTCTTGCTGGCCATATTCATGCATCCGGCCGTAGAATTTAAAAACAAGTCGCATGACTCCCCTATCAAACGAGGCGAGGGAAAAAAAAAAGAAAAGAAAAGAAAACTCTTGGTCTCCCCCAGTTTGATGCGAGGGGCTCGTTTGAAAATGCTCTGAGACGGTCTAGATGGATGGAATGCGGGAGCGGCCTGGGCAGCTACGCCAGCAAATGCCGGAAAGCAACGCCTGGTGAATGGGTCCAGGAACTGGTCGGTCAGGCAGAAGTCAAGAACTTACTTGATGAAGTTGCCCCAGATCTGCTGTAGATGATTCAGTGGAAGTCAGACCTTGGTGTTTGCACTCGCTTGGCTGCTGGTAATAGCATTGGAAATTGCAGTTGGAGCTGATCGCACAAGATTCCGGCAAGGGGGTAGCACCAGACCACGGACGCAGGGTCAGATAAAGCGCCGATGTTGAATATATACATACCTACATAAAGAAGTCGGTAGGTAGTTACTTACATGCTTAGATACAAGTGTACTTACTCAGACAGGTACATTCCTGCTGTGTATGTACTTCCGGGACACAACCATTGGGAAGCACGGAGCATGTCCGTGTACATAGTATCAACTAAAGTAGGTACTTTAGGTATGGATCTGTGTACGTGCCTGAGCATTGATGAAAAGCACACATATGTGCAGTGCAGTACACTGACGGCGCTAGAGAGGGCCTCCACCCCTTTTCCCATCAACGTTTTTGTTTCTTTCCAGGGGTGGTTGACTGGGGGGTGGGAGGGGACAATTGTGAGCAAAAGAAAGCGAGACACTTCCAAGAGCAGCCAGAACAGAGAACGGTGCCGGGTGTGTTTTGAAATGTCACGTCGGGCCGGAGATTGGGCAAGGTGGTGGTGGGTAGGATCAAATCTTGGAAGGGGATAGGTATGTACATAGGTGTGGGCAAGGCGACGAGACCCGGCATGGGGAATGGAGGGGAGGGGGAGCCATAGTCGGACGAGATTGGGCATTGCTCATCAGGTCAAGACAACAACAGCAGTCAAGGACGGGTCGGTGATGAACCAGGGCCTGGGGACGGGACTGCAAGGAGTGTCTGGTGTAATGGGAGAATGGGGGAATGGGGGAATGGGGGAATGGGGAGGGAACATGAGCATACTGTACATACATAGTCCGTACACGTGCTGCATGTGCGTACATGTGCTCGTTGATACTTTCATGTTGTCGCGAGAACTCGATCACCCTCCTGGAGATGCGCCGAATGCGCCGGTACCTAATCAAGGACCGCAACACAATTGAGCCGCGCTGGGGTGCAGCTGCTGGTCCCCGGGAGATGGTACTCGCTCCTGTGCGGGTTGGTGGCATGGATGGATTCCTATGAGTCGGCGTATGTTGAAGAAACTGGGTGCCCTTCGGTTTGTTTGTTTTGTGGCATCAATAGGATAGAACCAGCTGTGCTGGGCGATGTCCGCAGCATGGCTGAGCGCCGCTCAGGCTCCCACGGACGTACCCCTGGGCCCTGGCAGAAGTGTATGTACATACATATGTATGTACATTATGGATATGTTGGTCGATGAATGGAGTGTGGTGGCACAAACGCGTCGAAATCTCGACGCCGAGTTGGTCGCCCGCTGGACGTCAGCATCATCGTGGACAGCCACATGATGCTGGTGTTACTCACGGAAAGAAGTGAGTAGGTCGATCGCAATACGGATGCAGTCGAGGCGAATGTTGTCTTCCATCAAACAGCACTGTCAGTCGCGATAGAGGCAAGACGCAAAACGCAAAGCAAAACATGACACACAACACACACAGAAACATGGTGCAAAAAAAAAAAAAAAAAAAAACAGCTACCAATCCCGCTCCCGGCTCAGACTTCTTGTTCAAGGACGCCGCTCCGACAGAGAATCCGCAAAGACAGGATGACGCAACTGGAGCCCAGAGGAGGAAAAAGAGGTGAAATCAAACATGGATGGTTTTGCTGTTGCACGTGAGGCGGAGCACAGATGAGATGTTGCAGGCTGAGGTTGCCATTTGGCCCTCTAGAATTCTTGGGTCAGCGTGGTGTCAGCTGCGCCTCAGGCAAGGGTTGGCAAAACCAGCGAAACCAGCGAAACCAGCCAGACCCAATGCTCCTTCCTTTTCTTCGTCTTTGTCCCTCCGGCCAGGGGACGCTTGATTTTCTGCATCAGATCGACGTTGTTGATTTGTTTGTCTCTCGAGCCTTCATTCGAGTCTTCATTCTCCCGCATCTCCCGCATCTCTCGCATCTCACATCTCTCGCGTCTGACCAGCGCCTTCCAGTCTTCAACTCGCCCATTCGTTCCGGTTTCCATCACTCATCTTGCTGCAAACTAGCGACGTCTGTACTCGGCATGCATTTTCATCGAGGACGCCTGCACCGTCGCGACTCGCTGCTCCTCGGTCACGTACTTCTGACGACAGCTTGACCAGCATGCCGGGAGATGTTCATTGCCTACATGACCATGCAGCGGGCAACAGACGCGTGTCACAAGGCACAGCAGGCAAAAGCACCTGAGGCACATTGAAATTCAACCGCCGCGCTGCGACCGGCAAGTTCAACAGACCCAAGGACTATTTAAAACCAATGTCTGATCACACACCTCCTTGCGTCCACTATGTGCAAGGATTCCCGCACCGGGGTTATTTTATGTACAAGACGTAAGGATCAAGTTACTGGCTTGATAATCAGTAGATCGTCCGATGGCATTGGGCATCCGGGCTAAGCACCTAGATGGGCTCCCAACGCACTGCTCGGACAAGTTGCTGACGCTGTGGCCTCTGTTTCGTTCAGCACGGAAGGCTCCTTCTCTCTGCCCGAGACATTTCATGGCCCTGGCCATAATACCACGAGCGCCGACTAGCCACACTGCGGGATGTATCCGGCTCCATGCCGTTTTGTACGTTTTCAACGTTGGCCCTGTCCGATGTACCAGGGTCCAGGGGGCGGGAGGACGTCCGCTCGACAGGGGTATATTCCCCTGTCGAGCCGCCCTCGGCCTAGAACAGAAACGCCACGATAATCCAAGGTCTTTCCCCTTGATAGCAAGGTCCTCCGTGACGATACAATGGCGTTTCCAGTCATCCGTCGTTCGTTGTCCGGCGGCAACATCAGACCATCCAGCCTCAGGCTGCATCACATTGTGCGGTCTGTGGGGGCCACAGAGACATAATGAACCCTGGCTGCAAAATGTCTATTGTATGTACATACGTACATGTATACAATGTACATATATCCAGTTGACGATTCATATCAATCAGCTATGCCCGCCCGATGTTATTACATTACGGGGCTCATGGCTGGGCATACCGCGGTATGTTGTACCGTACTACACAATGTGTTTCGTGGGCGGTCACGTCATGAGGTCACGGCTATTATGGACACGATGGCCCGGTTTCCATGATGATCGATTTACCCGAAATTCTCTCCCACTTGAGAAAAGGAAAACAATCAAATTGCTTGCGACGTCTCGTTACCAAATGCTCCTGTTACACGGAGAATTTGAAAAAGGATATTTCAGCAGGGAAGTAAGTTGACATGGAAAAAAATTGCTGAAATGGGACTAGTAATTTCGTCTTGCAGTATCTAAGTACACTGCAAAGTTCGCAATTGATCCTCGAATCTTCAGCCCATGGGCCCGTACGACTTGTGGTTCTCAAGCAGCGCGGAGTTTGTTTGTATTTGGTAGATTTCATGTTAGATGTGCGTCCATGACTTGTCGCCAAAATTGTGATGTCTCCTTTGAAACAATGAACCTTGGCAGGGGTTGTCTTGCGAAACTGTTTGCTGCGGTTTCCTTGGGCAAACAGGACTTGGATGCTCTCCTCACTCGACCCCTGCATACCTACCTACCTAGTACCTACCTACCTACCTACTTAAGTACTAACCTAGGTAGGTGCTCATGGAGGCCCGAGCCTTTGCTACAAGTGGGTTCGTACCGCACGTTGTATGTACATACTTATGTACTGATAACATACAAACAGTCCCATCTGCTAGGTACGTGACTGTTATTCGAAGTTGCCTTGCTATTGCAGCACGGCGAACAAGCCTCGAGCTGTGCGTCAGTTGTCCACGTTCAATGTTGTCATATCTCGGCGGGGCGCTTAGCAGAACCCAAACGACGCCTCAAGAATGACATGGACGAAGTCCATGAGAATTCCATAGTACGGCGAGGTGTTATGAAACACCTTTGGCATCTACAAGTCGCGTAAGTTCGATTCCAGAATACACTTGGGTAAAAAGAAAGTAGCCCATTGCCACTGTTTTGCGCTCGATTGATGGTATCAGCTAAACTGGCCCACAAACGGCCCAACAAAAGGCATAGCATGTATATGTACATGTCTAGATTTGTATGAATCTGCATATAGCATCATCACAACGGCCCTGCGTGACTTTGGCCGCGAGGTCAGATGCCACGAGGCGCCCATGTGACTTGTCGATTGTTGGACTGCGACGAAACAACAAGGAGCGATGTAGCTAGGTAAGTAAGTAAGTACTTAGGTAGGTAAGTAGGTACCTGTATGCGGTACTTTTTGCGTCTCAGGAACTACATACATGCCATATAGCAGCAGCATGTCTTTTTGGAGAAAGCTCAACCGGCGCATACTCGAGCGACATCAGTCCCGCTTCTGGGCAGAGTCCCACCTGTCCAGGACAGCTTTGCACGATCCATGACCATGTCTTGAAAACCCATGCGTCGAGGGATGTTGTAACATATGTACATACAAGTGGGTACATGTCCATATGTACAATGCTGTGCTTGAATGAGGTACAGCTTTCCTATGATTTGGCAGGACGGCAGCGATTTAAAAAAAAAAAAAAAAAAGTTCAAAATGGAAGATTCAACGACTCAAGGTTCAACGTGATGAGCCCCGGAATCCCGACTACGAATGACGGGTCTGCTGGGCACGCGCGGGTAAAATTGGTGATGCCGCATGCCGCATGATGAGTGGAGCTCGCGGAAAAGTGCCAGGCAGGCTAACTGGCGGCCATCAACAACCCAGCTGCCAATTGCAGTGCAGAGACGGCGAATTGTCGTGATGCGACTATTGATCAGCCCGCTTCTTATCCACCAGACTGGTCCAGTCCCGGGGAGAGGGTGGAAAGAGCTGGTTATGCCTCGCACGGCATCATGACGAAGGCGTGCTTATCCTGAGTCCTGGGTGTGCGTGCGGGCTTGTGCCGAGCTTGGACAACCAGGAAGGGGTAAAAAAAGAAAGAAAGAAAGAAAGAAGGAAGGAAAGGGAAAAAAAAAAAAAAAAAAAAAAAACGCGAGGGCTGCAGGGGAAAGGGTGGAGATTGAATTGACAAGGGTCACGCTGCCGTGCTGCCATGTTGCCATGTTGCCATGTTGCCATGTTGCCATGTTGCCATGTTGCCGTGTTGCCGTGTTGCCGTGTCGTCAGGCATCCGACGATGGCTGGCGAGTCGGATGGCTGGCGAGCAACGAGTGAGCAATGAGCAATACCAGGACTCGCCAGTCCAGGGACGACGACGCCAAGCCGGTCTGGAAAGAAGGTCTGGAAAGAAGGTCTGGACTGCTGATACTCGTCGCATCCAGCCCAGCCAGCGGCAAAACAATCAAAACAAGCATTGCGAATGCATTCGAGTCCGACTCCTGACGATTGATTGGCGGACCTGGCACAGGGCACACTTGCCGACGCCAATGCCAAGATCCGAGACTCCAGAGGAGCCCCAAATGCTGGACGACGCGACCCAATCTGCGGCCACGGTAAGCGCCTGGTGGACGGATCATGGATCATGGATGCCAGCCCGGTCGTTGTGACGTTGTGTTGGTGCGTGTCGTGCCCGTGTCGTCTTTGCCCAGTCGATGTACATATGTACATACATATGTACATTCATACATACTTTATGTACATACCTACTTTACCTTACTTAAGTACCTATATACCAAGCGCAAGTTGACGAGCAGAGACCAGAGACCAGAGAGCAACCTTGTCAAGAACCGTCTGGCGCCTCGTCATCTCGCCATGTGGACAGTCTGCACGTACCACGGCCGGTTGGTCTTCATCCTGATCCGATTACACTTGCATCTCTTTCGCCTCCCCACCATCCTGTACTCGATAAGATCTTGCAGCAAGGGGCAGAACCGACAAGCAGAAAAGCGGTCGCATATGAGGCCGCCCGTGGTCTTGTCTGCCCTTCGGCTATGCAGGACACAGGACCGATGGATCAACAAGACGCATGCTTTCGCGGGGTACGGCACAAGAGAAAGCATGCCTCGCCTCGCCCTCGACACGACGGGCGTACACGGTGCGGTACACCTTTTGCCGCGTCCTTGGCTATTCTATGAATCTTCCTTGTGTTTTTCTACCCTGCCTCTGTCCTCTTTGCTTGCTTTTTTTTTTTTTTTTTTTTTTTTTTTTTTTTAAAAAAAAAAAAAAAAAAAAAAAAAAAAAAAAAAAAAAAAAAAACCTGTCAAAGTGCGCGCCAATTCTTCAACAACTCGGCATCGAGTCATTTCGTGACCCGATATCAACTGCCTAAACAAGAACAACCACTGCGACTGACAAAGGCCCTTGTTCTCCGGATGGGATGTAACAGACCGCGCCCCCAGCGCTCATCCTCTATCCCAGGTGCCCTCATGATTGCGCGGCCCATCCCGGTCCACATGTCCGAGCCGGAAGGAACCTCGCTCTGACGGATTTAGCCTCGTTGTTCCCTGGAAATGAAGCCAACGAGGGTACAGTCCGGGGGTCGAACGCTTGCGGACGCGGACGCGGACGCGGACGCCGAACTACATACACGGCGCGACGACCCGGACTTCCGATTGCACAGCTTTTGCGCGCGCAAAGTCTTGCAAGGTCCCGTGCGGAGAAAAGTCTTTGTCTTCTCGTGATCAGGGTGACATTCAGCCCCGCAGGCGAGGGTGAGGTTCCTCCGGGGAGGACAAGACTGGCATGTTGCTCAGTGGTCCCGCAGGGGACCGCGGAGACGATCTGCCCGTTCAGAAATGGAGAAGAGGGGAAGAAGAAGGAGGAGAAGGAGGAGAAGAAAAATAAACCGAGCATCAAGACACAATACGGGTTGGGCGCCAAACATCCAAAAGACGAGTCACTGCCACGACATGGCCAGACGTGCCAGAATCAACAAGTCGGACCTCGATTCGGACACACACAACCCATTCCAATAACGAGTTTCACTATTGCAGCAGCGCCACCGCTCCGCTCCCCTTCCCCCATCCTTCCCCCCGACTCTTTAGGCGCTGTCTCCTGCCTCCATTCCAAGTCGAACCCCAGCGCTTCAAGTACTACGCAGCGATCCCCGCCTCCGTACAGCAAACAAGTGGGTTGTCGTAATCACCGTTTGATGATGGTTACTGCGCCATGTTAGCAAAGCCACAAACTCTCCTTACCCGGTATCAAAGGGTTGTGGTCATGGAATGTCGGAATGGGCAATGAAAGCATAAAAGAATATCCGGGGGGGGGGGGGAGGAAAGCGTGTCTGTCTAGAGAATAATCGCACACTTACCAACATCCTCATCATCGAGCTCGTGAGCCAAGCCAACCCGTTGTGGCTGATGTTTCACAGATTTGCCGTAGACGATAGCTGTCTTGAATTGTTCCACAATGCTCCGGTGTATTGCGTTGCACTAATTTGCCGTCTCGACCGTTAGTTGCTGGTCTCTCTTGTTTCCCATGTTTTTTTTTTTTTTCCCTTTTCTTTCCTTTTTTTTTTCCCCATTCTTTCCCCCCGACATTCTCCTTCCATGTCCGACACAGAAATGGGACCAAAAGTTTGCCTGATAAAAAGAGGCGGATGGACTTGAGGGACATACAAAGTCTTCGACTGTGGATCGGTTTGAACGCAAGACAACCGGAGCAGAATAATCGGGCGCTCTGCCTTTGGGCTTGGTGTAGACGCGCTTGAGGTTGAGTTGATCCCACATGGCCTCCATCAACTCATCAATGTTCCAGCCGTGTTCCGAGCTGATGGGGACAGAGTAAGGAATTCGGTAGAGCAAGTCGAGCTCTTCGATGCTGATGGAGTCAATCTTATTCAGGCAGTATACGACCGGGATGTAGCTGTTGCGTGAAGGATGGAAAGAGGAAAGGTCATTGTCAGCAATCGAATATACACAACGAGGGTTACAAATCCTCCGCCCAGGAGAAAAAAAGAAAAAAAAGAAAAAAAGAAGGCGCGCCGTGTGATTATGCAGTAGAGGCACAATCCACACAAGACGGGCGTTTTGGTACTTACGCTCTGCTCTTTGCCTCCAGAACATCAATCAGATCATCCACAGTCGCGTCACAGCGAATAGTGATGTCTGCAGAATTAATCTTGTACTCGCCCATTACGGCTTTTATTTCGTCATTGTCAATGTGCGTGAGAGGAACCGTACTCGTAATGTTCAGACCGCCCTTGTCCTTCTTCTTGAACGTGATGTTGGGCGGTTGCTTGTTGATTCGGATCCCGAAGCCCTCGAGTTCGGATTCAATGACGCGCTTGTCGGTCAGAGGCTTGTTGACATCGAGCACAATGAAGATGAGATGGCACGTCTTGGCAACGGCAATGACCTGTCGACCTCTGCCGCGACCGTCTTTGGCACCTTCGATGATACCAGGCAAGTCGATGATTTGAAGCGGTGCACCTGGTGGGGGAACAAAGTCAGCACCAGCGATATTCTCGGCCGAAATGCAAAAAAAAGGTAATGCCCCTAGCGGCCAACGACGATAATGACATGAACAAACAAAAAAAAAATCAAAAAAAATCATCCAAGAAACACTATCCAAACTCACCATTGTAAACAACCTGGCCAGGCACCGACGTCAACGTAGTAAACTCATAAGCCGCCGCCTCAGAATGCTGGCCCGTCAACCGACTCATAAGCGTACTCTTCCCCACAGACGGAAACCCGATAAATCCTATGCTCGCAACGCCCGTCCTCGCGACGTCGAAGCCCGCGCCGCCGCCACCGCCGCTGCTACTCGGAGTGAGCAGTTCGCGTTTCAGCTTGGCGAGCTTGGCCTTGAGTTGCCCGAGATGGAAAGACGTGGCTTTGTTTTTTTGTGTCCTGGCCATCTAGTTTTTCTGTCAACACATGTATATATATATATATATATTCTCAGCATCGTCAGAATTGATTTCATTGTCGCAAAGTTCTCGATGGGAAGGAGGACTAGAACACCAAGTGACAGATTCGGCGCTTTGCTTGCTTTGCCTTTCGTCTTCTTCTTCTTCTTCTTTTTTTTTTTTGACTCTGCCTTGTTCCATTGTGTGGTGTTTTTTTCATGATACGACCGATCATGTTCGACTCCTCCCCCCTCCCCCCCCCAAAAAAAATGCTCAAATACACACCTCGGCCTCAATCTCCTTGATCTATTTGCGTTTTCCATGACAGGTTAGCATTTTGCGCAGACTCGGTTTTGTTCAACCTCGCTTCATATTGACTCTCTGGACCAAGTCACAGGGGACAGCGAGGAAGGGACGAAAGCGCGCTGACGAAGCACTAGAACGGACCTTTTCCACCGTCGTCGACATGATTGCGGTAGTCGCGACACCCGAGCCGGTCCCTTCTCAATCAATGCCTGTTTCTCGCGCAGAGAGTGAAAGAAGAAACGAACGTGGGACAGTCGATTCCGTCGGTTCGCGGGTGTGGATTCGGTCGAAATCGGCACGTTGTTGTCGCAGATAATGTACTGTTGCGATTGAGAGGTCCGACGGGGAATGAGGTCTGGGTCGAGATCAAGGTGGTCAAGAAGCTTGATTGATTTGTGGTGGGCTGGTGGGGTAAATTTTTCTTGGCGGCGGTGGGTGGCGGGTGATGTCAGGTTCTTCGTCTTCTTCCCTTTTTTTTTTTTTTTTTTTTTTTTTTTTTAAAAAAAAAAAAAGCGCTCGATACCAGCATAAGCCTAGAATGTTTACTTCTCGTGGCCAAAGGTTGCAAAGTCGGCGAATATCTGCCTACTGTATCATAGTAGATAGTTGAAAGTTCAAAGCCAAAAATATAAGCAGGTAGACAGGCAAATCGGACGGTTGACACCACCCAAGACAAGCATCATTTTGTCTTCGACGAAAAAGGGTGCATTTCCCGCGCCTTGATCATTAAACATACGTGCAGCTTAGGGGAAAAAAAAATAGGTATCTCGCTCAGAAGCTGTAGACATCAAAATTAACGCCTGATCTGATGCGTTCTCCTCTCTCTTGTCCTGATTGGTGCCTTCATATCCCCTGCTCCCCCTTTCTTATTTTTATTTTTTATTTTTCTTCCCTCTTCCCTTTTCACTATCCTCTCACCATTGTCTCAGCCTCATCCATATCCTGAGCCATCTCTTGACACGGCTGAGTTTATGTCCATGGAAAGCAACCATCCAAAAAAAAGAAGAAAGAAAAAAAGTGCTAATGGAAAAAAGAAACAAAACAATGCGTCCGCCCAAATTCTTCGGCCGTTGAGTATGTCTCAAATCGTTGTTCTCATCATGTAGCCAAACGTGAAAGTGAAAAGCTGAACGAGCAACCTCCGCTTCTATTCCAATCGCCTGCCAGCTTTCCTAGCTTGGAAGCAGTTGTACCACAGCAGCGCGGTGTTTTTTTATGAAAGTCCACACATATACATGTTCGAAACAAAAAAAAGGCTCCAAAAGTGGAGTATTGGAGAAGGAGGAGTAATCAGATTTAAAGAGTCATGTAGGTAGTAGACACAAGTAGACTGTAGCCGGCAGTTGGAAACTTCCGATATGAACTTTTCCGTAAAGTCGACTTTCGATAAATATACGTTACGCCAACATCGCATCCCAATCTATCACGCAGTTTTCGGCTCGACTCGACTCGGGGTAGCAGCTTGGATGAATATGCTTGGTCTTCCGTGCTTGTATGAGATCATGGAGGCGTAAACGATGAGCCCTTCTCATGTAGAATCTCCATGAATGCCGTTAACCTGGGCTCCATTTGCACAACCGTCTGCTCCGTTCACAGCTGTCTTAGTTGGTGTGACGTAATTCTGCATAGTCGGCGACGAGAAGTCGCCGTTGGTGAGAGAAGGCGTCCGCGCACCATTGATCAAATGTTCGAGGCCCTGCTCCATACATATCCGTACATAATCAGGGTCGTCGGGAAACACTTGAACTAGACCTCGACGCGGAACTCGGTTTTCTGGAAAAGGTGTGCTGCTTGTTTGATGGCTGCTTGGCAGTTCTTCTCCTACCAAAGCTCCCTGAAGATAATATTTGCGACGAGGCGCAAATCCATGGAACCGCTCCACGCCTGGGTCTTGCTTCCATTTGCATGTTGGCTGCCATCCCGGAACTTGTGCTTCGCTTTCCAACAATTCTCGATATTCCACTGCCAACCTGAGGTTGCGAAGGTGGGGAATGTTGGGTACAGTGTAGAGGAAGTCGGATAACTAAATAACAGAAAAGAAGGGGGGGGGGGGAGGAAGTCAGTATACTGGTTGTGCATCACATTCTTGACGTGCGCTCAAAACGAACCTTGACAAAGAACATGTCCAAGGCCTCAAACTTCTCCCACGCAGCCTTTATCAGCTGCTGTTTCGTGCGAAAATCACATTCCGATGGTTCGACAACGTCACCATAGCAGCCAGGAAGTTGACGCCCGAGATCCCATAAATTCTGCGACAGCAAGCAGTATCTCGGACACTCTGTCCGCCAGAGTGTAATTTTTGCAAGTCGCGAGACGGGCACGCGTTCCCAAGCAGTATCTTTTTACCAGGATCAGTTTCGGTCTTTTATCTTCAATAAGGCAAAAAAAGAAAAAAAGAAAGGAAAAAGAAACAAAGAAAGGTCTCTGTAGAAGGAGGTAAAACTCAAAAAGCACGCTGGAATTTTGTACATACATCTTGATAGGTCCAGGTCCTTCTCCCCAAGAAGCAAAGCCACATGGGTGTTAAGAACCCACTGTTCCCGACCCTCTGGTGTACCGTTGGAAGCTGGCTGAATCGTGTCATATCGTACGCCGAGCATGTTTTTGAACTTGTCGGCAATGATGGCCGTCTTCGGCCCCGGGTATTTGTCAAGCCACTGAAGGAGCGGTGGTAGCTTCTCCAGCCGAATACGTTCTTGTTCCTCGCGAATGCGCTGCAGTTCGGCTTCTCGTGCCGCGCGTTTACGTTCCATCTCTTCTCGGTGGGCACGGTCACGACGATCGCGCTCCTTTTTCTCCTCCTCCTCTCGTTGACGACGCGCCTCTTCCGCTGCTTCGCGTTGCAGCTGTTCTTTGCGCTCCTTCTCTTCGCGTTGTTTCAGCTCCTCTTCCTCACGCCGTTTGCGCTGCTCTTCTTCTTTTTTCTTTTCTTCCTCCTTTCTCTTCTCCTCTTCTTTTCTTTTTTCTTCTTCCCTTCTCTTCTCCTCCTCAGCCCGTTTTCGCTTCGCTTCTTCCTCGCGCTGACAGGCACTATGACGCTCCCGCTCCTCCTGCTCCTTGCGCCTCTTCGCTTGCTCTTCCTGCTCCTTGCGCTTCTTTGCTTCTATTTCTTCCTGTTCCCTGCGCTTCTTGACTTCCACTTCTTCCTGCTCCTTGCGCTTCTTTGCTTCCTCTTCTTGCTGTCGCTTTCTCTTTCCTTCTTCTGTTCTCCGAATCTCCTCCTCCTCCTCCTCCTCCTGCTTCTTCTTCAGCTTTTCAGCTTCAGCACGTTTTTGATCTTCTTCCGTCCTCCTAGCCTTTGCTGCTACTTCTTCTTCTTCACTAGCCTTCTTTTTCGCTCTCTCTGCTTCAAGCTTGGCTTTGGTCTCATCTAGAACCTCCGCAGCCTTGTTGGGTACCAAGTCAGTCATAGGGACGTCAACATCCTCGTCCTTGACGTGGATTGGCTTTTCGCCGCTTGAAGCCGCCGATTGGAGGGGTCTAGTTTCCGAGTCACGTTTTGGATTATCATCTCGTTCATTTTGGCCTGGCGTTTTTGTGGGCCTGACAGAACCGTCTCGAGATGAACTGGATTTGCGTTGTCGACCGTCTTCTGATGCTATGCGTTTCGCCCTGCTTTCATGGCTGTCCGCATCAAGTCGCCGCCTTTTCGCGGGTACCTCATTACTTTCCTTGTCGACATCGCTCGGCCTTTCAGGAGACACGCTTGTACGATGCCTTTTTGGAGGTCCGTCGCTCGAAGGACATTCTTTGGATGATTCATCACGCTTGAGGGCCTTGGCCCTGTCATGATATTTCTCGGACGGCCTTACCTTTTCTGAAACGTCGTCGCCGCGGTTCTCCCGAGGACTTGATGGTTCTTTATGTGAAGAAGTTCGCTTCTGCTTGTCGCGTTCGCCTCTTAATTCACCCTTCGATATTAACTTCCGCCTAGGCTTTGCTGCTTCGCCCTCGGACGACATGCCGGCAACATCCGATTCAGGTCGGCGGCCCTTTGTTGCCTTGTGTGACAGAGCAGGCGAGAGTTCACGGTCAGAAACACCAGAAACTTCCTTCCTTGGTCTCGCGGAAGTCTTTTTCCGGAATTCGTCATCGCCCTTGTTGTTGCTTCGGGAATTCGATCTTCCTTTTTCGCTCGAGCCGTCAAGTTTTGACGGCTTCCTCTTGAGCCCGCTTTCTTTGGATTCGCTAGATAGGTGTCGTTTGGTCGATTTCATTTCTTCCATGACATCTTCTCTCCGTGATATCTTTTCTCGTTCACGACGCCCACCGGGTGATTTGGTTCTCGACATGTCTTTATGAGACCGCTTGTATTCGTCGTAGGCGTTCTTGAGCAAGTGTTCCTCCTCTTTCCAATTGGTCCCTTGCCGTCTTCGAGCAATCTCGTAGTACGTCTCTCCTTTAAAGCGACGAGTGGGATCGAAGCCATGCTGTTCCAGAAGCAGTTCAACAACCTTGATGTTCTCTTGCCCGATTGCGGCGAGAATAGGTGTGGCGAACTCTGAAGGCAGAGAGGTCACAGGACCAGGGTCCGCGTTGGCACCACCTAATCCTAGCAAGAGCTGTATGACCAGATCGTGGCCTCCTCTGGCCGCGGCTACCATGGACTCTGGGTCGTCATAGCCCTCTTTGACCTGCAGTATGCGTGCCACGGTTTCCTCATCACCGCGCCCGGCAGCTTGTCGTAGAGTCTTGTCGTCAAGAGGCATGTATAACAAATCATTTCTTGTCTTGGTGGAACGAACAGTCCCACTCCTCCGGCTCGTATTACCAGAAGTTGCTGCCGGGGAATGTCGAGGGCTGTCCGGGGCATGGGAGTCCCGGGCATCAAGGTAATCCGTGTGGGAATGCCGATCCTCAGACGTCCGCCGTCGTTCACCGGCTCGTTTCTTGGCCCTCATTAGCGCAGCACGGATCTCGTCGGCGTTGTCGGTATCTTTGGTCACCCGGTCGATGGGCTCTTCTCCGTTTACATTGGCTTTGCGGGGGTTCACGCCTGCATCGAGCAGGAGATTTACTACACCCAGATGACCATTGTCGACAGCGTCGAGCAAAGGAGTGTCCTTATCGTAGTTGACACAGTCCAAGTTGCAGCCAGCGTCGATCAAGAGCTTCACAATATCCTCACAACCATTTATTGCGGCTATTTGAAGCGGTGTGTTTCCGGCGTAGTCGGCAACGTTCAAATCCTCTGGCCGTTCGCGTAGCCGTTGCTTGGCGCCGTCGTACTCACCGCGCGCACACGCTCTGGCGAGCAGAGTTTGGCCGTGAGCATCGAGATGCTTCTTGTGGGGACCCATCTTGGCTGGCGAAGCGTTGTTATCTGCCGAGGCGGCAGCAGTGAGGCTGCGCAATTTCGAGCTGCGCGGGTGACCACTATCGCCGTTGGAAGATTCATCTGTTTGATAATCAGTAGATTGAAGTGGAGCAGGCGGGCGCCGCTTTTTGCTCCCCAGGCCGTTGGACGATGATAGCTGAGAATGAAGTTGGAAAGATGTGCTCCGTCGATGCTGTAGCGGCGGAGAAGAGGGCGAACCATCTCGATTGTTATGTTTTTGGTGAGAGGATCTGGAATCCTTGTGTCTACCACTGTCAACGCCAACGCTCGTGGTGCGCGGCGGACGGGCTTTGCGGAAGTCACTCTCGTCGTCGGAATCAAATTTGGGGGGTTTGCGTTTTTGTGACGGTAATCGTTCACCTGATTTCAACTTGTCGCGTAAAGTTGTCTTTTTTGATGGTCTCTGCGTAGATATTTCAGAATCTGATGGTGATGATTGGGCGGCGTCAGACCGCCGCCTGCCAATAAGAGGTTTTTGGTGATGATGATGCGGTGGAGAGGTCGGCGCAGAGCTCAAGCCGCTGGAAGCAGCATCCTTGTGGCGAGATCGATGGTTCTTGGCGGCAGATGAGCCAGCGGAGATGGAGACAGAGAGACGCTTCTGCCGAGTATATTCGTCGGGTCGAATGCCAGACGCGGACGCTGCGGCCTTGTCACCATCGTGGTCCACTTTTGCATGTCCGTTTGCACTCTTGCCTTTGAACGGGTCTCCATCGCTTTCGCTCTTGTCTTCTTGCCTCACCTTGCGGACCTTGGAGGGAGAGTGGCCATCTTTTCCAGGAAGCACTATGGTTTCAGCGTCGGAATCGCGGTCCTCAGCTGCCGCGCCGAGGCAGGCAGTTGAGGCGTGAGGATCCTCCGCTTTAGGCGCGGTCGGTTTGGCCTTTGCATCGCGTGGAGAGGGTAACGCCGCGGTGACCGACGGCGGCTTGGTTCTGCTGTCAGTGTCTATGCTACGTCGCCGCTTAGGAGAAGGGTCAGTAGGCCTCGTCTGGTCCGAGTCGGCAGCATTCTGCGCATCCATGTCATTCATCTCCGAGAAGATCGGGCGAATAGAATCATCCTGGACATTAGCGAGAGACGTCGGTAGGGGCAACACCGTGAGGAAAGACGGCGACTTGAGCGACAGAGCTTGCGTGCTCACTAATGCGGAAGGCAGACCGTGGCGAAAGACGGAGAAGGAAAAAAGGGAAAAGGGAAAAAAGGCGCGATGGTGCAGGCAGGCAATGTCGTTGCAGCCCCCGTCAAGGGCTTCGCTCCGATAACCCGTGGCAGGTTGGCGGGGAAGCACAGGAATCACGGCACTGACTGGAGGGTATCGATGCTATCGCGGTGTTGTTCCGGGTGAATTGCGAAAAACACTTGGCTAAAAAAAAATTGAGGATAAGCAGTCGAAGTACTGGCGCGCACCAAAGCGGAAGGAAGGATACGGATTGACGTGAACGTGTGTTGAGCTGCTAGACGTGGCGGCGAGGAGAGGTGGCCAAGCAGAAAACGACGAAGCTGGATGGGATGGTATGGGATGGTTGGGATGGATGATGAATGATGAATGTGGATGATGGATGATGGATGATGAATGGGATGGAGGAGAAGCGAGCGGAACGGCCATGAACGAATTTGCCTGTACGGGCACGGAGCAGACGAGTGGGGCAGCCTGCTGGGTGAGCGAGCGAGTGGCGTGCTGGTGGCGGTGCTGGTGGCGGTGCCTGCATGCGCCAGGGCAGGCCGCCGGCCCGTACGGGTTGAGAGTCGCGAGTCGCGACAGACCAGGCCAGGCCAGAGTCCAGACAGAGTGGCCTGTTCGCGTAAGTAGGTTGTTGATGGCAGTCATCAAGCCAGCATGGCAACGAGCCACACGAGCCACTTGTTGACGCAAGTCGAAGTCGAGCGGAAAGAGCGACACAGAACCAGAACGCAACACCACCCCAACCCCAGCCCGCCTCGTGCCCGGCCAGAAGGGGAAGGAAAAAAAAAAAAAAAACAACTTTGCATTCACAATCAACAGCACAACCACTCCAATAGGCGCCTGCTGCAAGCCGCACTCTGCACACTGCACTGCAGGCCGCAAGCAGGGCCAAAATTGGCCAACAACAACGGGCCAAAAACAGAAACAGCCGTGCCAGTCACTGCAGTCTGCACGCGTAAAAGCTTGATGCTCACCGTCTGATTGGACAGCGCGGACCAGGAGTGGGCCCCGACGGCGCGGTGGGCGACTGAGACAGCGAGTGCAGTGTTGGGGCCGGAAGCGCTTCCAGTCCTCGACTCCTCACCCCAGTCCAAGTTCCCGTCGTCACGCGAGCCCCTCATCAGGTTTGTTTCTCCTGCATCTGCACCATCTTGCTTCTCCGCTCCTCGCCGTCGTCCATGGTACGGTCAAGTCAAGAGCCGTCAACAAGCAGTCCAGGTGCGATCGGTTACGACGGCACCTTTGCAAGTCTCCACTCTGCGCATTCAGCCTACGTGATATCAGGTGCCTTTTCGCGGTACTTTTCTTTGGACCTCACGTCTGCCCGACTCGGAGGTTCGCAGATCACCCTACCTGGTAGGTACCTGCAGATACGAGCGAGATGCAGTGAGTCGTGAGTACTGTACATTAAGTTACTTAAGGTACTTATGTGCATATCGTTGTACAACACATCTCGCATTGTGCACCCGACGTACCCCACGAGTCGTCGGCCGGCTCTGAGGATTGCATGTGGCAACTTGACAGGTGGTCATTGCGCCGCTTGCCTCCTGGTGCTTGCTTGGTCCTAGTACGAGTCTCCAACCCTGGAGAAAAGAGGCTCCGGAGTCCGAGTTGCGTCACTGCCCAAAATCCGTTCTCAAAGCGAAACCCGTCTTCTCGTCAGTGCCGCCCGTCATCCGTGGAGCTCCAAAAAGCTCCAAAAAAGGAAGGGAAGGA
>SRPV01000018.1:0-65792 GCA_018360135.1 Claviceps sorghi | reverse complement strand
ATTAAGCCTATATTTAAGCCGGACCTTCCCAGAGCCACTTAAATATAGGAAAAATCCGTGCCCCGTGCAGGAATCGAACCTGCAACCTCCCTACTTTTCTTGCTTATGTAAGAAAAGTGTTTGGGTTTTCCACGACGCTCGACCACTGCGCCACGGGGTTAATTTATATAGGTAGTTTATAAAAGAAATATATATAGTATACCTAAAAGATTCTTACTTACTTATAATAAGTAGGCTTATACCTTAATATTAATAAGTATACTTTTAGGATTATAAAAGTAAAATACCTAGGATTTATTATTTAGATAGGGCGTACTATACACTTTAACCCTACTAAAATAGTAGTAATTTAAAAATAAAAGGCCTTTATCTATCCTTAAGAGGTATATAGTTTCTTAGGCTTTATAAACTTTTACTAAGAGTTTATTACTAACTTCTTAAACCTTATTAAGCCCTTATTAAACCTTATATAAAAGGGCGTTATATTTATATAGTCCCTTATATACTAAATAGCTTTTTAGCGCCTTAAAGATGCTTTCTCTTTAGCTCTTATTCTAGCTTAATAGGACTTTACTCTAAATACTATTATTAAGTATAATATATTTAAAGAGGCTATTAGTAGTTACCTTTTTTAATATAATAAGGTAGGAGTTCTATGCTTAATAGCCTATTACTTTATATACTTTATAGCTTCTTAGTAGAACTATATTATTTATAATAAAGAACTGCTTAGTATTATCTCCTACTTAAGGGTATAGTTAGCTAAGCTTTATAGCGTTTTTTAGCTATTTATAATCCTTATTAATTATAAGAATTTAGAATACTTTATAAGCCTTAAAGAGATATTAGAAAGATAAGTGTATTAAGTAAAAACACTCTTTTTTTTTAACTACTACCTTTACTACTACTTAGGCTTTTAAGTAGCGTGCTTAAATACCCTTTTAAGATATAAATAAAATAAATCTAAAAGCCCTTTAGTAGCTTATTAGTTACTTATTCTAGTATTAGTTACGTATATATTATAATTAATATTAGCTTAGTTTAGCGCCTTATTAAAGGTAGAATAAACGCCCTTAGAGCTTATTATAAATCCTTAAGGCTATACCTTCTTTACTAATACTTACCTTTAAAGCTTTTAAAACTAAGGAGTTTAAGTTAATTTAAGCTACTAAGTAAAAATTAAGGTATTATAGTTAGGCGTATATAAGTTCCCTACTAAGGCTATAACTTAGTAATAGATAAATAACTATATATTAAATATATATAGCGCTTTATTATTTTAAAGTTACCTATAGGCTTTATAATATAAACTACTTATTATAACGCTTATTTAGTATACTTATAACTCTTTACTTCTAAGGCATTCTAATAAGAATATAATATTTTAAGCGCTTTATTATAGCTACTATTAGGAGGGTATATTAGTAGATATAGCTTATTATATTTAGAACTATTATTATTTTAGCGCTTATAAAAGCTAGCGCCTTTACTAAGGCCTTTTTTAGCCTATCTTAGTGCTAAATAAGTATTAGTTATAGTTATTAGTAGATTTTATAATTAATTTCCTAATATTTAATAAGGATATACCTTACTTTCTTATAGTTATTATAGATAAGCTTTTAAAATATATTTAGCTTAAGGTAATATTAAGTATAGCTACTAAAGTATATACCTAATAGTTTCTTAATTACTAATAGTAATTTTATAGGTTCTTTATATTAATTATTTTAAACTATAGTTTAAATTAAGTAAGTGGCTTTTAAGCTACGCTATATAACCTTATTAATATAAAAAGACTTCTCTTTATATCTCACTATTCCTAGATAAATAGTAGCACTAAGTATATAAACTAGGAAGTTTAGGTGGTTTTAAGAGTTATAGTTTCTTTCTTTTAAATAGATTAGCTAATATATTTCTTTATATACTAATTAGTATTAAATAACTAAACCTTAACTATTACTAGCTTAAGCGCTTATATAGCACTTTATAGATTTAATATAAACCTTATTAAGTATATATTAGCTTTTATAAAAAGCTATATATTACTTAAGGGATATATAGTATAGTTCCTTAAATACCTTAAGTAAGGTATAGCTTTAGCTTAAGTTATAATTAATTTTACTTAGTAATAATAATAAAAGTTTTTAAATAGGTTATACTACTTAGCTAAATAGTATTAGCCTAAAAATAAAGTATAGCTTAGTCTTTATAATATTTATATACTTTACTTAAGTAAGAAACTTAATTAAGTAATAGCTAAGTATACTATTTTAAAGGTTTCTACCCCCTTTATAATAAAGCTAAATATCTTAAGTAATATTTACCTTATCTTCTATATAAACTTAATTAAGTATACTATAAATAACTCTCTCTCTTTCTAAAAATAATATAACTCTTATTTAAAGCCTATAAAGCCTTAAAGTAATAGTATTAATATATTAAGAGAGTATTAAATTAAGGCTATCCTTATAGCTAAGAATATAAGAGGTAAAGGTAACTATTATAATATATTAATTAAATAAATAAGCTATATATAGCTAACTTAAGAACTACTTAAAAATCTTAGAAATACTAATGCTTTTACTTAGTTTAAGCTATAATAGAGAGATATAAAATATAATAATAACTTAATAGTAATATAGAATTTTTCTTTCTTAGTTCTACTTAATATAATATTTAATAAAAACTCTAATTATTTTAGCTCTTATTCTTACTTTTTAAATAATATAACTTATATATATTTTAGTGCTATATATCCCTTATTTAATATTTACTTAGGAATAAAAGAGAATATATAATATAACCTTTTTTTACCTTTTTTCTTTCTTTTTTTTAACTTATATAGCTTTATAAAAATCTTATATATTTTATTTTACTATTATACTAAAGGTATATTATAAAATATTAATAGTAATAGTAATAGTAAGCTAAGTGCTTTTTAAAGTAGTATTAATAATAAAAGTAGTAGTAGTTAAGGTATAGAAAAAGGTAGTAATAATAGTAAGGTAAGCTCTTTTTAACTATAGAATAGGCTAAGTATAAGTAAAGGTAATAGAGATAATAATAGTAGTAATAATAGTAATAGTATTAAAAATAGTATATTATTAGTAGGAGGTAGTAGAGAAGTAGTAGCTTTATATATAATAGCCTTATATACTAGCTTAGTAATATACTATACCTTTAGCTAAGTAAAGAGATTATAATATATTAGTAGGTATATTCTAAAAGGTAGTAAAAAAGGAAGCTAATAAGTAAAAAAACTTTAATATATTAGTATTAAATAGGCTTAAAATAAAGAAGAAAAAGAAGGCTAATAAGTAAAAGGATCTTAATATATTAATATTAATTACTTTACTTAGTAGTATACTTAATTAATTTATATATTAATATACTTAATCTTAGACTAAAGTGTATATAAGATTTAAGTATTAATAGGCGTAATTAGTGCTATAAATAGAGTTTATAAGGAGCTAAATAGTAGTTTATTAGTATATAAATAGGTAGCTATTAAGGTAAAACTAGCTATAAGCTATAGTAAAGGCGCTACTATAATAGCCTTTTAAGTATCCTTTAATAAGTTAAAGAAACGCTTATTAAGAGCCTTAAACTTTAGTATAAGAGAGACTCTTTTTCTATATTTATTATTAAAGTATTAAGTAAGTATATATAGAACTAAAATAGCCTTTTTTTACTAAATAATTATAACTATTTTATATATAAAATAGTATAAAGTAGGGTTTTTTATAAGTAAAGATAGATTATACTTATATTTATATTTTCTTTTAATATAAAATAAGCAGCTGCTTTATAGGCTTAAAATATATAAAAAACAGCTATTAATAGTAGTATATATTAAATATAATAAACACTAATAATTAAGGTTAATTAGTAGAACTAATATATATAACTTATTCTTTAAGTCCCTTTTTATTTTATATTTACTTATTAAGTAGTATAAGTTAGAGAAGGGAGAGGGATATAAAGGACTATTTATAGAATATATTTTAAAAGTAGTAAAAAGATCTTAGAATATAAAGTAAAAAAGGGATAAATAATAAAGAGAATAAGTAGAGTAAGAGATAGTATAAAGTTAAGGAAAGGGGTAATATATAACTAATTTATAATAGGATAAGAGATATAAGCTAATTATATAATAGTTATATAAAGGCTAATTAATAGCTACTAATTTAGTAACTTATATTTCTATTTTAAAACTATTTATTTTTTTTAAATCTTATATAGTATTATTATATAATATAACTATATACTCCACACCCTATAGCATATCTAATGTTATTATATTATATTAACTATAATATAAATAGTTAGCTACTAAGGGTATATAGCTATATATTATATAGCGTAAAAAAGGCAGAGAAAGGGGCTATATAATAGATTTAAGCTAGTAGCTTAGATTCTTATTAAAGCTAAATAGGACCTACTTAAGACTCTAAGAGTAAGCCTTACTTCTATATAAGTATATAAGATATATATATAAAGGATATAGATAGGAGCCTTCCTTTCCTTCTTATAGTTAATAATAACTTTATTAACACTAGATCGCAGTCGCTATCTAGGCTGGTCCATAACAATATTTAATAGTAAGTAAATAACTTCTTAAGTAAATTAGTCTCTTTTAGCTACTAATTAATTTATAAATTTAGTAATAAATATAATAAGTTTATAGCTTATATTAACTTAAGGTAAAATCTCCTTAGCTATAGCTTAAAAGCTAAGTAACTATTTTTTTACTTTACTATAGTACTTTATAATATAGTTAATAATAGTATATAAGCTTATATAGAGTGTAAAGTTAATATTAGTAAGCTATAAAAGTATAATTATTTAGTTAAAGTTATTTAAAAAACTATTATTCTAAATACTATTAAAGGTAATAAATTATAGATTTATAGGTATTATAATAATTAGCTTATTATAATAAAATCTAAGAAAGTAAAACTAATAATAGGTTTCCTTAAAAAGCCTCTTATTTAATAGTTACTTTTAATACTAATAGTAAGTATTTATATAGTTATAATACTATATATAATTAATTATATTAACTAAGTTGCTAAAGGTACGGTTTTATATTAATAAATTTAATAGATTATTACTCTTATACTAATATTTAATCTATTTAAGGTAGGGATTAAAGGTATTAATATACTACCCTTAATATCTAATAAATATATATTATAGATCTTTATTACTAAGATTAATACTAAAGGTATTTTTAACCTAAAAAAGGTAATAAGTGTAAGAGCTACCTTTAGACTGCTATTTATAGTAATATTAATATATTTAAATATTAAACTTAAGCTTAAGGACTTACTTAAAGAGAGATTAAAAGTATATTTTAAAGTATTAAGCAGAAATATATAGGTTTTCTTATAGATTTTTTACTATAATTTATGCTTTAATTTAGTTATTACTTAGCTTTTACTTCTTATAATTAGGTATAAACCTTTAAAGATCTTTTTAGTATAAATTAGCTATAAAGAGAGTAATAAATATACTTAAGCAACCTAAAGTATATATATAACCTTTAAGTTAGTTTTTATAACGTTCTTAATAAGCTTATATTTCTTTTAAACTTCTAAAGAATCTTATAATAAAGTTAAGAAAAGCTTTTACCTGTATTATATTTATTAGAAATAAGGGGTTTATAGAGGCTTTTGCCCTCTAAATTACTAAGGTAGTGAGGCTTAGTAAGCTAAAAGCTAGAAGGGCTTTATAGCGCTATAGCTAAAGCTATAGGCCTTATAACTAATATTAAAAGCTTAATATACAACTTTTAGTATATAAAATACGCTAAATTTTAGCTTATAAAAGGCAGTAGAATTTTTTTAGATTTTTATTTAATTATCTAATATTATAGGTAGTAGGCTTAGATTAATAGTTTATATAGTTAATAAGCAGCTAATAAAAGGGAATATCTTCTTTTTTATATACTTTTTAAGCCTATTAAAGGCTTAGCCTTATAAAAAAGAGCTTATAAGCTACTTTTTATTTTTTATAAAATTTATTTATATAGAAAAATAAAAAAATAAACTTATAGCTATATAAATAAGGTGTTAATATACTCTCTAAATATTAACTTAGTAAAAATTAGTATATAACTTTAAAAATTAAAAAAATTAACTAATTATATAAAAAAATTCCCCTTATTTTAGTAATAAAAATGCTAGTTATAAAATCTTTTATAACCCCCTAGTTATTATATAAATTAGCTATAAAGTACACCCTAAGGTAGCTAGTTATATAGCCTTTAAGATAAATAGCTTAAATCTTTAAGCTAAATTTTAATTACTTATTTAGTTACTATAAAAATTAATTTTAAAGTTTTACTAAACTTAATAAACTATTAGGTTCTTAATTAAGTATATACTAGCTACTATAAGGTATAATTAAAAGAGAAAAGGTAAGAAAAGTAAGGCGCTTATAGCTATAAGCTATAATAAAAGAATTAATTCTATAGGTGCTATATATAGCCTAAAGTTACTTATAGCGCTAGTAATAGCTAAGAAAAGCCCCCTAAGAGTCCCTATAAGAGTCCCTATAAGGCAGGGGCTAAGGGTTACTATAAGGCTTATTAAGAGGCTTAATAGATAAGAAAGTCCCTTAAAAATAGCTATTATTTTTAACACTCTCTCTAAAAAGGTATTCTAAAGGCTAAAAAGGAAAGAAAAGAAATACTAAATTTAAAGAAAATCTATATAAATCTAAATAAAATTATAAAAGAGAAAGAATAATAAATTTAAAAAGCCTAAAAGTAGGGCTCTTTAAAAAAGTTAAAAAAGTACTATAGTTGCATATAGTAATATTAAGGAATTTATTATTAAAGTTAAAAATCCATTTTTAGCTTATTTTAGTGATTATTTTAAATTTTCTAAGTGTTTTTATAATAGTTTTAGTGCCTTTAGCTAGGCGTTAAAGATTTTATAACAAAGGGTTATAGAGGTTAGAGCTCTATAAGCTCTAAGAAAATAGCGTGTATTAGAATAGCTAAAGGCTTAGTTAAGCTATTAACTAGTATTTTCTTAGTATTTAGATAGGTAATTTTAGCTAGCTTAGCTAAGATTTACTGCCTATTATAGTAGAATTTTAGCAAGGTATGCTTAGTTTAACTATAAAGGGCTAGATTATAGGCTGTTTTTATAGCGCCTTAGTTATTATAAAAAATCTATATAAAAGGCTTTATAGGGGCTTTTAGCTCCTTAAAAATGCCCTTTAGCTACTAAAGCTCTCTAAAAGTTTTATAAATTACGTTAGACTTAGCTTCTATAGTAGATAAAGCTATAGTATTAGCTTTCTTATTTTTCTAACTTATAGGGCCCTTAGCTAGCTTAAAAAGATATATATAGGTGGATTTAAAAGAGCTTTTATTACTAGCAAAATCGCTATTATAAAACCTAACTAAGCTATTGCTAGCTTTACCTTTATTTATAGGGGAATCCTTATAAATTATAGCAAGGTTCTAGGTACTAGAAAGATACCTTAGAAGGCTTTTTATAGCATTTAGGTGTTTTAAATAAGGACTAATAAGGGCTGTTAAAAGCTATTATAGTATAAAGGCAACGTTAGGCCTTATAAGGAGTATTAAATATATAATAGTCCTTATAATGCTTTAATATTCCTTTATTTCCTTAGGGTTAAGGGGCTTAGTAAGCTAAGTTTTTAAGACCCTTAGCTATATAGAAATTTTAACTGCCTTATAATTTTTAAGCTTAAAGTATGCTAAGGCCTCTTAAATATACTGTTTTTAGTGTATTTTTAAAGTCTTATTTTTTTAATTACGCTAAATTTATACCCTTAGGAAGAATTCTAAAGGGCCCCTATCTTCTATAGGGTAGGCTTTATATAAAGCCTTTTTAAGCTAATTTATATATTATAAATTAGGCCTTATAAAAAGGTAATTATTAATATAAGTAATAATAAAAGTCTTAGTTACTAGATTATAAAATATAGTAGAGTTAAATATAAGGGGGCTAAAGCTAAGGCTTTTTAGCACTTTTATTAGCGTTTACTACCACTCTTTAAAGCTTTGCTTTAGGCTATAAAGGGTCTTTTTAAGAATAATTATCTAATTTTTAAAAGCCTTATAACTATAGCTTTTAGCTAATTTAGTTAATTATAGATTTTGCTTAATAAATTCTATAAAGCCCTTTAGAATTATTATATAAATAAGCTCTTTAAGGTAGCTATTTAGAAAAGCACTTATAAAATCTACTTACTCTATTTCCTAGTCCTTTATAGCTATTAAAGCTAATAAAATCTACTAGCTAAGGGGAATATTAGTAGTAGTAAAGGTATTTATATAATCTAAACCTTTTATTTATATAAATCCTTTTATAATAAGCTAAGCTTTATATTTTAGAGAATTATTTTCTTTATCTCTCTTTATCTTTAATATTAAGCGATTTTTTAGAACTTTTTAGCTCTTAAGGATTTAGTCTACCTCTATAAATTTAAAAGTTTTAGCCTTTAAAAGTTACTTAAATTTACTAAATATAGCTTTTAGCTATTTAGCTTTTTTTAAGAAATTTAAAGCTTGCTTTTAGGTCTTAGGCTTACTATTAAGCATATTTTCTTTTGCTTTTAGTTATGCCTTATAGCAGATTTTTTATACTATAGCCCCTATATTAATATCTATTTTTTTTAGATTTAAATTAATTCTTTTAGGTAAGAATAATAGAGAATTTAGGGAAATTAAATCCTTAGGGCTAAGAGCTTAGCTAAGCTTTAAATTAACTATCTATTTATTAGCTATAGGGTAATCCTTATTACTAAAAATAACCTTATTAAGTTATTATTCCCTTTTTAAGAAATTACTTTTTATAAAAGAGTTAAAGGGTTCTAAAGCCTTAGCTTCTTTTAAAATTATAAAGGGTTTTAGGGTATTTTTAGTAGAAAAATCCCCCTTTAAAGAGCTATTTCTTATAAAAAGCTTAAAAAAGCTGCTAAAAATAGGGCTTATAAGTTCTATAATTTTAAGAAAGCTAGTTTTTATTATAAGCTTTTTAGAGGGAATATATATTATATAGGTCTTAAAACCTACTATAATAATTAGCCTTTTAAGTATAGTTTTAAGGGCTAGCTTTTAAGCTTTAGGTCTTTTTTCTAGTAAAATTAGGACCTTATAATAAGAGCCTATAGCTCTAAGAGAGCTATAATTAGGCCTAAAAGGCTTATTAAAGTTATTAGTTAATAATTATACTAAGAACGCTAGTTTTATAGAATTAGCTAATAAATTTATAGAATTTAATACTAAAAAAAGCGTAAAATTCTATAAAAATAAAGGTAAACTAAACTAATATAAGATAGCCTATAATCTATTTATAATAATATAAATAGAACGCTTAGCTAATGTATTTTACTTATAGATATAAGAGAAAAAAGTAGTAAATTTAATCCCTTTTTTAGCTAATTAGCTTTATAAATCAGAATTAATTTCTTTACCTTTGTTAAAATATAGATATTTAAGGTAGGTTTTAAATTTATTCTTTAGGGTTTTAAAGAAGCCTTTTATAGCTAAAAATATAGTAAGGCCTTCCTTATTAGGAATTTATAAAGCCTACCTAAATTTAGTCTTTTAGTTTATTAGAAATAAGTAAATTTAGTGCCTATTATAGGAAATAGGGCTTATTTTTACTATATCCCCCTTTATTTTATTAAGGGCTTTAAGAGGGTTAAGGATAGGATTTTTACTAGGTTTTTTAACTGCCTTAATTTAGTTATAAGCTAAGTAGTTAAAATCCTTATCTTTAATACTAAAAAAATCTAGTATTCTCTTAGCTAATTAGCTTATTTTCTTTAAAAGGCTAAGCCCTAAATACCTTAGCTAAATATACTAAATTCTAGCTAATTTTAGCAATTTTTAGTATAAATTAGGCTTTAAAAAATCACTTTTAGTGCTTAGGGGTAGCCTTTTAGGCTCTATAGAGCCTTCTTTCTTAGCTTCTTACTAGGTCCTTTCTAAGAAGCTATAGGCCACTTAGTAAGGTACTAGCAAACCTAAGAGCTTTAAAATTCCTTTAGTTACCTTATAGTTTTCTAAAGCCTTTAATAAAATAGTAAGAGGGTCTGCTAAAACCCCTTATAAATCTTTAAATTTAAAGGCTTAGCTTAAGGCTATAAGTATTAGGGAAGAAGAGGCTATAGAATTAAGGGGTTTTAAATTACTAAAATCCCTTAATTCTTTAATTTTAGTAGCTTTACTAGCCTAGGATAGCTCTTATAAAGGTATTTCTACCTCTATAAAGTAGCTAGCTTAGTAGTAAAAGTAACTATTATAATAGCTAAAAGAGCTACAATTAGTTCTTAAAAGGGGTATATTAATATCTTTTACTTAGAAGAAAAAACCGTGTTTTCTAACATTTAAAAGACTAATATAAGACTTATTAGCTAAATATAGAGTATTTTTACTTATATAGCCCTTTACTAAATAGTACTTTAATTTACTAACTATATTTATATTTAGATTTAGAAAATATAATATATTTTTAAGAACTAAAGGCCTATATTTATTAGGGTTTTATTAGTAAAGCACTAAAAATTTAGCTTTTTTAAATCCCTTTAAATAAATAGGTCCCTTACTAATAGAAATAAGCTTAGCTTACCCTTTTTTATAAAGGGTATACCTTATAAAGTGCTTTTTAGAGTTAACTAAGTGTACTATAAAGCCTATATTATAAAGAAGGGCATTCTTTATTACTTTATAGCTAAAGTTAAAGGCCTTAAAAGATATCTTATCTTTTAGCTTACTTTTAGTACTAATAACACTGCTAGAATTAAAAGATTTACTATTAATATTAAGGCTATTAAGTCTATTAAAGTGCTTTAAAAAGCTACTAATAAGGCTAAAATTGCTTAGTATAAAAGCGCTCTTTTAAGTCTTATCCTTAGCCTTTTTAAAGGATTTTTTAGATAGTTTACCTTTCTTTTTCTTAGAAAAGGACTTAGAATTTCCCTTATTTTCTTTAGGGTTATTCTTTTTATTCTTATTCTTTTTAGAATAAGAATTTAAAGTCTTATTTTCTTTAAATCCCTTATATATAGATTCTTTAGCTCTATAATTTTAAGCTTTAGCTATTATAAAGCTTTTATTTTACTACTCTTTTAGTAAATTTACTATTAAAAATTATAGATTTAGTGCCTTTATAAGAATCCTTAGGGTTCTATTAGTTCTTATAGTAAATTATTACCTTTTTACCTATTAAGGAAAAGTAAACTTTAATACTTATAAATATTAATTTACTTAATTTATAGGCTTTATAAAAATACTAAAAATTACTAATTTAGCTAATAAATTATTAAATAAAGTATTAAAAGCCTTTAAAAATCCTTTATAACTTTAAAAAGTTAGGCTATAAAATTAGGAATATAAAGAGCTATATTATATTTTAGCACTATAAGAATACTACCTTTCTAAAAGGCTAAAGGCTTTTATAAGGTCTTATTACTAAATTATAGTAGCTTAAGGGCCCTTAGAATAGCTATCTCTTAGAAATATAAGAATAATAGCTTAGTTAGAATTACTTAAATTACTAAAAAATCCCTTAGAATTATTTAAAAAATTAGGCATTTTTAAAGCCTTAAATTAGATAGCTAAGGCTTATTTCTATTAGTTATAGTTTTTTAATTCCTTAAGCCTTATAGCTTTTAAAAAGCTATATACTCTTTTATTAAATTCTTTAATAACTAATTTATTATAGAAATTTAATATATTAAAATTCTTTTTATAGCTTATATTTTTATTAAAATTAGGATTTTTTAGTAGTTTTACTAGCTTAAGCTTTAGGTTATTAGCTATAGTAATAGCTAAATCTTTTAATTTTTATAAAATATTAATAATACTTAAATTCTAAATAGTAATTTATTAGTTTACTAAGTTAACCTAAGCTTACTCTTAGCTTTTAGCCTAAAAGCCTAAATTTATAGGTTTTATAGCTATTAAAAATTAAAGAGAAAATCTTTATAAATTTAAAAATCTATAAAAGTGCTTATAAAGGTTTTAATTTTATAAGTCTTTATTTAAAAGAAGGAATTTTTTAAGCTTTATTATAAAAGAAAAACTTTTATAAGGTTTCTTTTTATAAAAAGAAATAGCTCTATAAGCTCTTTATAAAAATAGGAATTTTCTATAATTTCTTTTCTTTTTTATAAAAGAGAAAGCTTCTTTTTTTATAGATTCTTTTTTTTATAAAAGTTAAATATCTTTTATAACTATATTTCTCTTTGTTTTATAAAAGAGGAGTTTTCTTTTAGTAAATTTATTTTATTTTTATAAAAGAAATAATAGCTTCTAAGTTTTTCTTAAGTCTTTTACTTAATATAAAATATTAAGTAAATTTCTAAAGAATTTTCTAAATACTTTATAAAATTTAGTAAATTTTTTAGATACTAAGAAGTTACTTTTAAGCTTATAATCTATTAAAAATAAGGGGTTTATAGAGGCTTTTACCCTTTAAATTACTAAGGTAGTAAGGCTTAGTAAGCTAAAAGCTAAAAAGTCTCTATAACACTATAGCTAAAGCTATAAGCCTTATAACTAATATTAAAAGCTTAATATATAACTTTTAGTATATAAAACACATTAAATTCTAGCTTATAAAAGGTAGTAGAATTTTCTTAGATTTTTATCTAATTATTTAATATTATAGATAGTAAGCTTAAATTAATAGTTTATATAGTTAATAAATAGTTAATAAAAAAAAATATCTTTTCCTTTATATACCTTTTAAGCTTATTAAAGGCTTAGCTTTATAAAAAGAGGCTTATAAGCTACTTTTTATTTTTTATAAAATTTATTTATATAAAAAAATAAAAAAATAAACTTATAGCTATATAAATAAGCTATTAATATACTTTTTAAATATTAACTTAATAAAAATTAGTATATAACTTTAAAAATTAAAAAAATTAACTAATTATATAAAAAAATTCCCCTTATTTTAGTAATAAAAATACTAATTATAAATTCTTTTATAACCCTTTAATTACTATATAAATTAGCTATAAAGTATACCTTAAGGTAGCTAGCTATATAGCTTTTAAGGTAAGTAGCTTAAATCTTTAAGCTAAATTTTAATTACTTACTTAATTATTATAAAAATTAATTTTAAAGTCTTATTAAGCTTAATAAACTATTAGGTTCTTAATTAAGTATATACTAACTGCTATAAAGTATAATTAAAAGAGAAAAGGTAAGAAAAGTAAGGCGCTTATAGCTATAAGCTATAAGCAAAAGAATTAATTCTATAGGCGCTATACGTAATATAAAGCTGCTTATAGCGCTAGCAATAGCTAAGAAAAGCCCCCTAAAGGTCCCTATAAGGGTCCCTATAAGGCAGGGGCTAAGGGTCACTATAAGGCCTGTTGAGAGGCCTAATAGATAAGGAAGTCCCCTGAAAATATCTGTTATTTTTAACATAAGTAATAGGTAATAAGCTATAAAAAAGGGCTAAAAATAACTTAAGGTGCTATTAGCTTAACTAAAGAAATATTTATAAGTTAAGTAATAATATATATTAGCTTATAAAGGTATTAATATAAATAAGGTAGCTAAAAATAGTATAGGTATAGTAAATATAGCTTAATAATATAAAAAGGTAAAGGATAAAAGTATAGTAAGTAAAGGCTAAAGTAAAGTAAAAGAGAGTTAAAGTTAAGATAAAAAAACTTAAAATATACTAATTATAATATATTTAAATAAACTAATAAATAAAAAAGTAATAAAACTATTATAAGCTAAAGTTTAATACTTAATAAGTAATTAAGCTTAATAAATAAGTAAAAGTAAATATTAAGGTAAGGTAAAGATAGGCTAATTAATAAAAAAAGCTATTATAAAATAAAAAGTAGCTATAATAAATATAGCTAAAAATAAAGCTAAGGGTAAAGTAATAATAAGGCTATTATTATAGCTATTACTATTACTTTTACTACTAATAATAATAAAAATAGTAATAATAATAGTAAGGTAAGTAAATATATTAATTAAATAAAAAGTAAGGTATATTATACTACTTTTAGCTTACTTAATAAAGAGAGTAGTATTAAAAGTATTAATAAAAGATAGCTTAAAAGGAAAATATTTAAAAATTAAAAGTAAATAGTAATAAAAGCTAAATAATTAGTTTAATATAGCTTAAAAACTTATTAATAATTAAAAAATAGGCTTTTAAAAGGGTATAAATTAAGTAATAATTAAGTATATAATATAGTAAAAAAGAGATAGAGATAGGTATAATAAAAAAATTATTTTAGGTATAAATAGTAAGTAAGGTAATTAATATTATATAAATAAAGGTAAGATTTTTTAATATTATAGCTATATTTTAAACTAAAGCTATATATTAAAAGAGAGTAGTATATATAAAAGTAAGCTTAGTACTAATATAATATAAAATAATATTTAATATAATAAAAAATAAAGTAGTAATAGTAAAGGTAAGGGTAAGGAATAAAGTAATAATAATAGTTAAAAGAGTAATAAATAGTATTTATAAAGTACTTAATAAAGGGGTAAAAAGAATATTAGCTAAAAGCTAAAGAAAAAGTAAGCTAATTAATAATAGCGCTTTTAAGTAAGCTATAAATAACTTTATATAATACTTAAAAGTATTTCCTTAAAGTTAAGAATTAAGTAATTAACTTTATAAAATTTATTAAGCGCTTAAAAGCTACCTTTTAAGCTAATATATTAATAGCCTTACCTTAGTTTATAGCCTTAGCTATATTATAGGTAGTATAGTAAAAAGTAGGGTTAATAGTAAAAATATTATATTTTTATATTTACTTTTTATACTTTTAATAGTACTTTAAATAAGCTTTAAAAGGGTTAAGCTTATAATTAAGGTAGCTATTTCTTAAGGTATAAAGAAAATAACTTAAGTACTATATTTAAATAATATATTAAGGATTATATACTTTATTATTAAAATTACTTATTATTATAAAATACTTTATAGTATAAAAGTTATTACTAAGTAAGTAATATTTTTTAGGTATATTAATAGTAGTAAATATAATATAAGTATTTATTAGTTAGTAAATAAAGTCTAAAAAAGGCCTTTTAAACTTACTTAGTTTAAGCTTTATAAAAGTAAAAAGAAAATAAGCTAATAATATAAAAAAAAGTAAAGGATATAATAAGGGAATATAAAAATAGTATAATAGTTATAAATAAAAAGCTAAAAAGTAAAGAATAAAGTATAGAAAGAGTCTTTTTAAATATATATAAAGAGATATTTTTATAAAAAGAATAGGTATTAAATAATAGTTTAAAAGGATATATTAAAGGGGTATAAAATAAGATATAAAAGATTTTATATTTTACTATAAGTTTAAAGTAATTATATATATCCCTTAAATTACTTATAGTTAATATACTTAGATTTCCCTTTTAAAATAGTTTATTATTTTATTTATTTACTTATTTAATTTTAAATAAGGTATTATTTTCTTATTAAAATAAATTAGCTATAAATAGTAATAAGCTAGTTACTAAAGTAGGCCCTTAATACTAATAGGGTAGGGGCTTAAGTAAATTTTTATAAAAGCTTTACTTAAGTTAATAAGCTAAGTAATAAAATATATATTATATAGGTTATTATTTCTTTACTACTAAACTATAATAAATTCTTATCTTTTATATAAGGCAGCTAAATAAAGAGTAAAAAAAGAGCTATATAATAAATTTAAGCTTTAAGCTTAGATTTTAAGCGCTTCTTTTATAAGCCCTTTATAAGCTTATAAGGCTTACTTAAAGTTACCTTTATACACCTATATTATATATAAGCTAAATATATAGTAAAGAGGAGAAGGGCTTTCTTCTTCTCCCTTAAGGGTATTAATAATACTATTGTTACTAAAAAGCAGCAGCCTTCTAAGCTTGTGAGGTATGCACACCTTATAATGCGACTGGAGCGTGCGGCGCCTAAGCGCCTACGCTTAGTCACTTATTTAATATATAAAAGCCCTAAAGTATATATAAGAAGACTTAAAGAAGGTAAGCTTTAGTTAATATACTAAATACTATATTACCTTTACTTAGCTACTAATTTATTACTTAATAATTCTAAAGCTTCTTTTAGCTACCTAAAGATAATATAGTATTTACTACCTAATAACTAGCTGCTATATTTATAAAGAACCCTATATCCCTTAAAGCACTAATAAACCCTAACTAATTTATAAAAATCTTATAAAAGGGAACCTTTACTATTATTAAGTCTACTTTAACCTTATCTATAATATAAAAAAAGTCCTAAGTAATTAAAGAGCGAATTACTTAATTAAAAGAACTAAAAAAACTATAAAAATAAAAGTAAAAACTCCTTACTACTCTTTATTAAAAAGGAATTAGTAAAAAAAAAGCTAAAAAATAGTGCTTTTTTAATAACTCTTTTAATAATAGTAAAGGTAAAGTTTAAGTTAAAAATATTAACCCTTTAATACACTTTATTAATCCTTAAAAATATAAAATTTAAATTAATAACCTAATCTATATTTTTAATAGAGTAAAATATAAGTTTTACTAAGATTACTAAAAAATCCTTTTTATACTTAATTATATATACTAAAACTATTAAATAAGATAGAACTAATTTCTTAATAAATAATTAGTAAAATACTAAGAAGAACTTAAAAATAACTAAAAAGAGTTTTAAAAGTAGACCTTAATCTTACTAAAAGATTCTACTAATTATAAAGCTTAAATTATAACTATAATAGAAAATATAAAATAATAAAATAGCTAAAGCTCTATTAACTTTAGTATTTACCTTAATTTCTTAAAGAAACACTTAAAAAAAGTAAGTAAATAAGCCTAAGCTCTTTTATTTTTTATTAAGTTATAACCTAAACTCTAAAATTATATTAACCTCTATATATTAATTATAAAAAAGATAAAAGAGAAAGTTATTTAAATTACTTAGTAATTCTAAGATATAATACTATTATAGTATAAGTATAAGGTAAATACTAAGGGTAATAATAAGTATATAAAAGGACTCTACTACTAATAGAACTAATTTATATAAAGTTAGTAGCTATTATATATACCTTTAAGACCCTTAACTTTTACTATTAAGTTAAACTATAACTAAGTCTATAATTAGTAAAAATATTATAACTATAATAGTATAAGTTACCTTTACTATAACTATAATTAACTAATAAAGAACTCTTTAAGCTATTTAAAAAACGCTAACTAATAGAAATAGCTACTTTTACTTTTATTAAGTTTTAATTCCTTATTAAGCAATAATTCTACACCTTTATTATAACTTAAGGCTAAATTACTATTTATACCTTTATAAATCTTAATACTTACTTTAATATAAATATTATTAGTATAGAATTTATAAAGTAATAAGGATTTTATAAAAGCAATATTAAACCCTCTAAAATCTAAGTAATTAGCATGCTAACTATACCTAAATATAGTATTTACTAAGTGCTTATAAGCATTACTAACTTATAAGAGTGTTAAAGGGATCTAACCCTATTATATATTACTATTAATAAGAACTTAAGAATATAAGGAAGTCCCCTACTAATTAAAATATATACCTTCTTTAAGGAATATATATATTTATTAATATAAACCTAATAATAATAGTTTAAAATTATATATACTAACCTTTTACTTATATCTCCTTATTATTTCTTTAAAAAGCACTATAATAAAGCTATTATATATACTATTTAAAGTATTTAAGATAATAGATTTATAGAATTAAAAGATAAGGTATAAGTGTATAATAACTAAACCTTAAGTAATATACTTTTAAAACTCTATATATTTCTAAATATCTTTAGCTTAAAAAAAGTAAGTATATTATTATTTAAAAAAGATACTAACTATATAATTAACCTATAATTTAACACTACCCCTTTTTATAGCCCTATTTACCCTTTATCCTAATATAAGCTTATAATTCTAAGGGAATATCTTAAGAAAAACCTAGTAAATAGCTATATATAACTATTAAAGAGCTTAGCTAAAGCACTTATTTTATTTATACTAAAAAAGGATAGTACCTTATAACTATATATAGACTACTAAGGTATTAATAAGATTATACTAAAGAATTACTATACTTTACCCTTAATAGTAAAAATATTAAACTAATACTAAAAAGTATAGTTTTTTATAAAAATTAATATTAAGGATATATATTATTATATTTAGATTAAGGAAGAGAATAAGTAGAAAATAGCGTTTTATACTTAATATAGTTACTATAAGTACCTTTATTATTATTAAATTACACTAGATAGCTCTAGGAGCTACTTTCTAGTACCTTTGCTTATTTTACTATATAGGAAAAACCCTAGAGTAGGGAGGAAAACCTATATACTACTATATATTAGCCTATAATTAAGGCCCTTATATAGGACCCTAGTGGTTTTAGCATATAAAATATAGTATATTATTAGCTAAGTTAGTAGCTATAGTTACTAAAAGGGCTAAGGAAAGATTAATATAGTAGGTATATATAATTTATATATTAAAGATATATAGTTTAAATATATATTAAAGATATTTAGGTATAGTTTAGTCTAAAGCTAGTAGGAGTTTATATTAGTTGCTTATTTAATACTTTTAGAATATATTATATAATAGTTCTATATTAGGTAATGTATTATTAAACTTACTTAATTAAAAATATAGTTACTAATTTAGTATATAGTTACTAATTTAGTATAAATAAGCTAAAGGCTTAGTTTAGGTTTAGGGTAGGAGTTTATTAGTACTACTATACTTTTATATTTCTACTCTTTAATTTTCTAATTAGAACTAGCTTACTAATAAGTAATTTAAGGGGTTAGGTCTTTTTTTATAAGTAAAGCCCCTCTCCCTTAGGTTTAAAGACCTTTCTTTTCTTTTCTTTTTTATAGTAAAAGCTTAAATTAATAAGTGCCCTTCTCTCTTCCCTTTAGTTTTTAGTATAAGCTTAGTTTAAGTCTTTAGTTTTACTAATAATTTTAAAAAAAGACTATACCTTAATAAACTAATTAAAGCTTAGTAAGTTATCTTAGGGTTTAGCTTAGTTTTAGTATTAACCCCTTTAAGGCCTTTAGTAGCAATAGCTTTATAATTCTTATATTATATAAATAAAAAATCTAAGAAAAAGTTGCTATAATTAGAAAGGTAAGTTCCCTTTTAAGCCCCTTTTAGGTTTATTATAGCTATTAATTATTTAAATATTAGTAGCTCCTATTTTAAATGCTATATAGTAGAGTGTAATTATAATAGAGTAAGTTATCTTAGTCTATTTTAGGTTTAATATAGTCTTTAACTAAAGCAGCTCTTACCTATATATACCTTTTATTAAGTAAAAGTATAAGCTCTCCTTAATTTTTAAATAACTTATAATAATAAAGATAAGAATAATCTAAAGTCCCTATTTAATATAAGTTTAGTTTAATTCTATATTTATCCTTACTTAGCTAATATATTATAATTTAAAGTATATAAGGAGGTTTAAGGGACTACTTAGCGCTTAGTTAATACTAAGCTAAGTATAAATTAAACCTTTACTATTACTAAGGTAGTTTTTAAAGACTTTAAATAGGATATACTAAGCTATATAAAATATTTAGCTATAGCTATAAAGTAAACTAATACTTTATTAGTAATAGTAGCTATAGTAGCTATAGAAAGGAACCTAGCTAAGAATAGTAAAAAGAGAGAGAAAGGGATAGAGAATAAAGATAAAATAAGTAAAGAGAGGGGGGGTTTAAAAGGAGGGGAGAGAGGGGTAATTTAAGGCTATAATAAGACTTAAAAGCGCCTTTAAGGCTACCTTTAAGGCACTTAAAGTGTCTTTAATAGCTATTTTCCTTTTTACTTTATAATTTTTATAGATAAATAAATTAAGTAGCTATAGCTTAGTCTTAGTATAGCCCCCCCCTTACTACTCTTTTATATTTATTTATAGTTATTAGTTTTTATATAATAACTATATAGGCTCTTTTTTACTTATATCCCCTTTATCTCTTTATTAGGTCTGCCTTAAGCCTTATCCTTTTTTATATAGTTAATCTTCTATCTTTTCTAAAGTATAAAGGCTAAGTAGTATTAAAGGAGTTAGCTAGTGCTAAGTATTTATTAAGTAAGGTATTTTACTAATTTAGGTAAGTTAAGGGCTATATAAATATTCCTTTAGTCTTATATTAGTCCTACTTTAGCGCTTATTAGTTAAAGGTAGTTATATTTTAAGCACTATATAATTAAATATTAGTAGTTCTTCTCTTTACCTTAGTAGTAGTATATTAGTAATTTTATTTTAAGAATATAATAGTTATAAAAGAAGTAATTAAGGCTAATCTTTTCTATATATATTTAAATAAAAGCTACTAATTTAAACTTAATAAGGTAATAGTAAAGTTAAATAATTTTTACTTTAGAATAAAAGTTAAGGTCTTATTTAGTTATATATTAGTCTTAGTATAGATTATAAGTAAAGGCTTTAGTCTTATTCTTATATTACTTATCTTTCTATTCTTTTTTTAGTTCTTAGCTTAAATTAAAGGCCTTAGGATTAAGAGAGGGGTAGTTTAAAAATAGCTTATAGTTTATAATCTATATTTATTTTTAATAGGTTACTTAATAGTAAAGGTATATTATAACTATAGTATATATAGTATAAATCCTTATTACTATACTATTTATCTTAATATATTTATAATATTACTAAACTTAGTAGTTAAGGTAAAGGTTAAAAGATAGTACTATTATTTTAGTCTTAAGTAGGGTTTATAGCATTGCTTTATAGGTGCCTAATACTACTTAAAGGTACTTAGTTTATTTTATAATAATTACTTTTATAATATTTTTAGCTACGCTACCTTATTTAGTAGGGGTGTAGTATACACCTATATTATATATAATAAGGCTTTATATAACCTATATATATAGGAGTTTTAATTCCTATAGTAGGCACCCTTATATAGATACTATAAGTATAGTAAAGGCTAGCTATTAATATATAAGCTTTTTAGTAAGCTATTTTTAGTATACCTTTTACTATAGCTTATAGTATACCTAGACTCTTAGGAAGTGTATAGCCTATACTAGCTAAATTATAGCATTACTAAGCTAGACTTATATTATATTTAATTATCTTTTTTTAGTAAAATAAATAAGTTTGCTTTTTTAAAAATAGAATTAAAGGCTAGATTTTTAAGACTATTTTTAGCAGACCTTCTATATAGTTTTAAGGCGTTTCTATATCTCTTCTATTATATATTTATATACTAAGATATTTATATTATTTAAGAATTTAAAGACTAAAGTAAAGTAAACTATTTTAAGTTTTTTATATAAAGGTATAATATATAATAGGAATAGTATTAGGGATATAAGGGACCCTTATAGAACCCTTATAAGTATAGGTTAAGCAATAGCTATTTTACCCTTAAATATTAGATAGGCTTTTTATTTATTAATAAAGGCCTAAGCTTATTATACTATTTATATAAGTAAATTAGTAGTAAGCATTATATATATTAGTTATTTATAGTAAACTATATTAAAGGCTATAGAGATATTTAGTTAAAGGAGTAATAAAGTCCTACTATAGTACTATATTATTTTTATAGCTTTTATTAAAATACTAAGGGCTACTTTAATAAAGTGGTTTACTTTATTACCTATTTAGAGATTAAGGAGGGTGCCTTCTTCCTTAAATATAAAAGTAATTTATGCTACTATTATTACTTTAAGAATTTTACTTATTATACTTAAAAGAGAAATAAAATGCTATACTCTTATATATTATATTTTTAAAGGGGTCTTTTTAAGCTTATATAAAATAACTACCTTAGCTTTTTAGAATAGTTTTAAGTAGTATTTAGCCTAATAGTATATATTAAGAAGGGTAGCTAAAGCATAAGCTAAAGGTTTACTATATACTTTTAAAAACCTAGCTAAAAGCTTATTAAGTTTAGGCGCTTTTTAGTTTAGTAGCTACTTAAGGATATTATAGATCTTATTTATTATAAATTTATTCTTATTAGGAAACGCTATAAAATTAAGGTAGGTGCTAAGGTTGTTTAAAAGGTTATTTATTTTTACTATAAATATTAGAAAGAACTAATTAAAAAAAGCTTTAGCTTTACTTTAGTAAGTATATTATAGTATTTAGAATTTGCCTATACTTTAGTATAAAGGTAAAACCTACTAAGTTTCTAATAAAAGTTTACTTTTTAGTTTAGCCTATTATTTAAGCTTTTAAAAGCTCCCTTTACTTACTATTACTTTTACTACTACCCTTTACTAAAAGCTATATTACTTATTATATATAATATAGTCTTAGCGCACTACTACCTTAAATATAGCCTCTTAATTTACTAGGGTATATTAGTAGTATTATTATTTTTAAGCTTTATAAGTATTTTAGATTGCCTCTTTTATCTTAAGGTTCTACTATAATTATATATAAAGACTAATATAAGGCCCTTTTAGTGTTATAATTATAGTAATAATATAGAGTTTTACTATAAGTTATTTTATAAATATATTTATATAGCTTATATATACTAAAGAGAAAAGAAAGTTATTAAGGTAAAGCTAGTATACTACCTTAGTAAATATAAAGTCTTTATTTATATAATACTATTTAAATTAGTATTTTATAGGTAAAAGGTTAGTATCTTTAATATTAATATAGATAAGCTATAGTATATAGTTAAAACTAATAAGGTTATACCTTCTTAGAAACTATAATACTATATTTATAAATACCTATATATAGTTAATAGTACTATTTCTTTTACCTTAAATTCTCTATATTATTTCCCCTTAAAATATAGTAAGTTTAAGCTGCTACTACTCTATAACTATAAGTAGTATTTTACTTCTTAATAATATATATCTATAATAGTTCTATAATAGATAGTATTAGTTAAAGTCTTTAATAAAAACGCTATAGGGCTGTGTAGGCTCCTCTAAAAGTGCGTAAAGGGGGGATGTTTAGTTTTATTTATAGTTAGGGGAGTAGATTAAATATATATTAGTGTTCTATAGTGTGATTACGCACCAGTCAGTGCCTGCCCGCGTCGTCCACAACACTATAAGTACCTTATTATACCTTTTAAACTAACTAATACCTTAGCTATATTCTAAAACTATATCTACTAAGTATTATAGAGGCTAGTTAATATAATTTATATAGTATATTTAAATAATATCCTTATCTTTTTAAAAACTTAAGAAGAGTATACTAATTATATTTAATAAGTCCTAGAAAGGATAAGGGATACTAAGCTATATATAAAGCCCTTTAAATATGCCTTTTACTAAGACTTTATAGAATTTCTAAAATTTATCTTATTAGTTAATAGCATTTTAATAGACTAAAAGTAGATAAAGATAATTTAAGAATAGAAAGAGCCTAAAACCTTTTATAATATCTAAGTCTTTCTTAGGTTTTATAACTTCTACTAATAATTTATATACTAATACTTTGCTATTATAGTACTCTTTAATATATTAATAAAAAAAAGCTAAAAGGGCATTTAAATAAGGAAATTTATATTTAAGAAAAGTAAATAACTAGCATTTAATTAACTAAAAACTACCTTTTAATAAGCACTACTACTATAATACTATAACCTATTAAGCTTAATTTATATTAAGACTAATATATTTATATTTACTATAGTAAGTATTATCTTTTAGCTAAATAATAAAAGATAATATTATTTTATTATATTTTAGTCTTAAAAGTTTACTAATATAAAACATAATTATAGTATAGCTAACTAAAAGTTATTTACTATAGTTAAGTTATTTAAATACTAGTAATACTATATTAAAGGTATAGTAATATTAATAAAGGTCCTTTTAAATTACTATAACTTATAAATATTTATAAGCTAAAGTAAGCTAAATAGTTAGTAAGTAAGATAGTATATATTTCTTAGCTTATTTAACTTTATAATTAAATATAGAGTAAGAAAAAGTAACCTTATTAATATATTATTAAGATAGCTTAATTATAAAGGTAAAAAGCTAATAAATTAAGAAATACTACTAAAGTTATAAAAAAGGCTAGTATTAAAAAATATAGCTAAAACTATATCTAAGTGTATAAAAAGGTATAGTAAGATACCTTTAAAGATAAAATTAGTTTTAGCTAAAAGAGAAGGTTTAATAAGGCTAAACTCTATTACTTAAGGGGCTAAAGTTATTGCTAAAATATTAGCTAAATAAGGGTTAAAACTTAGTAATTTTAGGGATAAAGTTACTTAGGTTTAGTATATTAAAGCTAAAAAGGTTTAAGAGTTTATTAAGTCTTTTAATCTTTATTTAGTAAATATTTATAAGCCTCTTATTAAAATACTTTTAAAAGCTTAAGAGTAAGACCTAAACTTATAGAAAATAGCTAAAGGTAAGTTTATAATAATTCTAAAAGGAAAGGTAAGGATATAGTAATATAATATAAGCAGCCTTTTATTATATAAAGAATAGGTAGTTATTCTATAAAAGCCTATCTTATAATAAAAGCTTTTATAGCTATACTATAATAATTTACTAGCTAGTTATTTTAAAATTAATAGAACTATAAAGCTCTTAAGAAAATTATACTATTAACTAGTAATAAAGTAAGTAGTAGCAGATTATATATTTAGTTATAGTATATACTAAAGAGTTATTATAAGAAGGTATTATTTATATAGCTAGCTAAAATTCCTACTAATTCTTAGGTAACTATAGGCAGAAGTGTTAATAAACTTTATAATTAAATTACTAAAAGCATTAAGTAAAGATAGCTATACTAATATAATACTAATAATTATAGATTAATATACTAAATATACTATCTTTCTACTAATTACTATAAATATTAATATAGTAAAACTTATAAAAATTTTCTATTATAAAATAAAATTATAATTTAGCGCTATAAAGGGTGTAATATTAGATTAAGGTAGTATATTTATTAATGCCTTTTAAAGTAATCTATATTATTACTTAGAAATAAAAAAAAGGCTTTTAATAGCATTTTACCTATAAACTAATAGCTAAATAGAATATATTAACTAAATATTAAAACACTACTTATAATACTTTATAGGCAAAAACTAAATAATATAGCCTTTACTACTATTATAAGTATAATTTACTTATAATAATACTATAAACTAAATAATAAAGCTAGCACTAAATTATATACTATTTAGGTATTATTTAGAGTTTTACCTAAGTATTAAGAATAATATACTAAAGAAAGGTATTTTAAAGGTAAAGGTATATATAAAGAAACTATATAAAGTTTAGAATACATTAGTAAAAATATAGTAAAGAGCTATAAAAGTATAAGTAAATTATTATAATAAAGGATATTAATAAATAATATTTTAAAAGGGAGATATAATACTATTATTTATAAAAAATATTAAGGTAAAGTAAATAAAGAGAAAGCTAAACCTTAAGTACTTAAGACTATTTTAAATACTATATACTATTAATAAATAAATATACTAATTAAAACTACTAAAAAAGTACTAAAGGCTATATAATATATTCTATATTTACTTATTAAAACTATAGAAAAACTACTAAAATAATAGTAATAAGCTAGTAATCCTTAACTTAAAAAAGAAGAAAGAGAATAAGTATAAAGTAAAAGAAATATAAAATAAGAAAATAATTAATAAGGAAACCTACTACTTAATAAAATAAAAGGGTTAGCTTAGTAAATATAATTAATAGACTATAGAGAAAGATATATATATACCTTAGCTTATATTAGCTTATAAAAGAAAGAAAATAAAGACTAAGCAATATTATAGTAAAATATAAGTAAAAAGTTAATAAACTATTTTTTCTTATATATTAAAAAAAAAAAAAAAAAAAATAATAACTATAAAACTACACTATAATATAGGTATTTTAATAGGAAATAAGTTCTATATATTAGTAAGTAAGGGATTTAAAGTAGTGCTATTAGGCATAAATACTATATAGTTAGCCTCTAACCTAATTGCTACTATAGCCTTTTAATATACCTATATAATTATTATAGCCTAAATTATATACCCTACCTTACTAAGGCAAAGATAAAGAAGCTAAGTTAATTACTAAGCCTTATACTACTTATAGTAATTCTTCTAAGAAAATATAAGTAAAAGAGTATTAAAAATAAGGTAATATACTTATAAGATTCTATAAAGGGGGGGGGAAATATACTACTTACACTTATTAATAGGCTATAGTATAGCTTTTAAAAGCAATTTTAGCAGCTTAAAAATATTAGTAAAGAACTAAAAAAAAGGGAGTAAAATATATATATATAAATAGCCTTTTTAATACTAATAAGACTATATACTAACCTATAGGCTTAGTTTATATAGTTAAAACTATATAGAAAAATAAAGGAAAGCATACTAAGTGCCTACTAAGTCTTCTTTATAAAAAGATAATAGCTTATACTACTATCTTCCTTATTATTATTATTATTATCTTTATTACTATTATTTAAAGCTTATTACTTAGTTATAAACACTTTAAGCTAATTATATATTTATAGGAGATCCTTTTAGTCTTTTTATATTATAATAAGCATTTATTAAAATATAAGCAAAAAGCTATAAAAGTAATAATAATTACTTATACCTAAATAAGTATTATTTTATTTATTATACTATATATAATAGCTAAATACTTAAAGTTTTCTATAAATAATTAAAGAAAGATAGAAGGTATAGTTAAGTAGTACTAAAGTAAGAGTAAAAAGGGGGCTTTTTATAAAATCCTTATATTATATATATATATAATATAAATATATATAAGTTTAAAAGTAGATAATATATATTAATATATTAATAATCTATAGATAAAAAACTAGTATATTATAATAATATTATTAAAATATATATTATAAAAATATAGAAAAGTAAAGGAAGTAAAGGAGTAAATATAATAAAAAGAAAGAGAATATATAGTAGCTTAATATAATTAATAATTTAAGATTATTTATTTTCCTTTCTTTTATTATAATTAAATTAAAATATAAATAGCTATAAACCTACTATAAATTATATAAGAAAGTAAGAATAATATTAAACTAAAGAGGTAGTTATAGTATAATAATAATATAATATATAAGGTGTGTGTTAAGAGATATTAATAAGCAATATATTAGCTACTAAGGATATTAGCTTAAAAGGGGGGGTAATTATAAGGTATATATACCTTATAATATAACTAAAGCATATAGCGCTTAAGCGCCTACACTTAGTTACCTATTTAATATATAAAAGCCCTAAGGTATATATAAAAAGACTTAAAGGAGGTAAGCTTTAGTTAATATACTAGATGCTATATCGCCTTTGCCTAGCTACTAATTCGCCACCTAACAAAGCTAAACTATAATAGTTATAAAGCTATTACTATTAAAGGCTTTAAAAGGGTTAGTATTAAAACTAAGCTAAACCTTAAAATAACTTACTAAGCTTTTATTTATTTTTTATAATATAGTTTTCTTTTAAAAATTATTAATAGTATTAAAGATTTAAATTAAATCTATACTAAGAATTAAAAGGTAAAAAAAAGATACTTATTAATTTAAGCTTTTATTATAAAAAAAAAGATTTTTAAACTTAAAAAAAGAGGACTTTATTTATAAAAAAACCTAACTTTTTAAATTATTTATTAATAAGCTAGTTTTAATTAAGAAATTAAAAAGTAGAAATATAAAATTATAATAATATTTGTAAACTTCTACCTTAAACTTAGCTTAAGCCCTTAGTTTACTTATATTAAATTAATAACTATACTTTAAATTAATAACTATATTCTTAATTAAACCCCGTGGCGCAGTGGTTGAGCGTCGTGGAAAACCCAAACACTTTTCTTACATAAGCAAAGTGGGGAGGTTATAGGTTTAATTCCTGCACAGGGCACGGATTTTTCCTATATTTAAGTAGTTTTAAGAAGGTTTAGCTTAAATATAGGCTTAATAAAGTCCGGACTCTAATTAGCTAATATAGTAGAGGTATATTAGCTAATTAGTGCTTAGTAAGTAAGAAAAGTAGGGTTAAGCCCTTTATTATCCTTGCTTACTAAGCAACGCAAATTAGCTACTACTACGCTATAAATAGGCAAATTACCCCTTAGCTATTAGGTTATATAGCTAGTTATAGCTATAATATACTAGAGTTAGGGTTATATTTAAGGTTGCTAAGCAAGGTATTAAAGGGAAGCTATAAGGAAGCAATATAAGGTAAATAATAAGTGTACTAGTTATCTATAGTTAAGAATAGGTTTATAAGTAATTAAACTATATATAAAATTAGCTAGGTTTTTATTCTATTAGGCAACTACTAATTAATAAGTAATTACTAACTTAGTAACTTAATAAGGTTTCTTAGCTAATTAGGAAATAAGAAAGCAGAGGTTCTAGATATAGCTAAGCATAAATTGCTAAGGTCAGCTAGCGTATACAACAATAACAATAACAATATTCTTAATTAAATAAGTTTAATAATATATTACTTAATATAAAACTACTATATAATATATTTTAAAAATCTTAAACTATTAGTTAAAATAAATTTCTATTAGCTTTAAATTAAACTATATTTAAATATCTTTGATATATATTTAAACTATATATCTTTAATATATAAATTATATATACCTATTATATTAATTCTCTCTTAGCTTTTTAGTAACTATAGCTACTAACTTAACTAATAATATATTATATTTTATATATTAAAACTATTAAAGCCTTACCTTAAGGCTTTAACTAAGAAAAGATATATAATAGTATATAGGTCTTTCTCTTTACTCTAAGGTTTTTCTTATATAATTAACTAAGTAGAGGTACTAGAAAATAGCTCCTAAGCTATCTAGAGTATTTTAATAATAATAATAATATATAATAAGCTACTTTAAGGAAGTACTTTATAGCTAAATTATATAATAATTAAAGAATTATAAAAGATTTTATTATTAGTGTTTTTATTATTAAAATAAAAGGAATTTACTTATATAATTAATTGTTTTTTCTAATTATTAAAAGTTATATATTAATTTTTACTTAATTAATATTTAAAAAGTATATTAATACTTTATTTATATTGTTATAAGTTTATTTTTTTATTTTTTTATATAAATAAATTTTATTAAAAATAAAAAGTAGTTTATAAGCCTCTTTTTATAAGCTAAGGCTTTTAATAAGCTTAAAGGGTATATAAAAAGAAAGATATTTCCTTTTATAACTATTTACTACTTATATAAACTATTAATTTAAGCGTATTATTTATAAGATTAAATAATTAAATAAAAATCTAAAAAATTCTACTATCTTTTATAAGCTAGAATTTAGTGTATTTTATTTACTAAAAGTTATATATTAAGCTTTTAATATTAGTTATAAGGCCTATAGCTTCCGCAACAGCACTATAGAACCTTTTAGCTTTTAGCCTACTAAGCCTCACTACCTTGCATTTCCTAGAAGGTAAAAGCCTTTATAAACCCCTTATTTTTAATACTTATATATACCTATAAAGTATCTTAATTTATATTATATATATAGCTTAGAATTCTATAAATTTATAATAGCTAATAATATATTTATTGTTATAGACTAGCTTAGATAGCAACTATAATTAAGTATTAAAAAAGTTATTATTAACTATAAGGAGAAAAGAGAGACTCCTATCTACTACAATATAGCCAGCATCCTATTTTAGATAGTAATTCCATCGCTCCTAATATTGACTGCTATAAAACTAAAGCGTATTTATATATAGAGTATATAATAAGGAATTCTAGCAAGATACCTAATAATAAGGCTTAACATTATAGCGATATAGTCTTAGAGTTCTGGTTAAGGTAGAGCTAAGGAATCCCGTGATGCTTCAGAAAATCATTTTATTTTCAATAAAAAAGGTTTTATTTATATTTTTACCTCTTTGTTTTATTCTAAGGCCAACTTCACGTTTTCACGGCAGTGCAGTCGAGATTGCACAAAGTCCCCTTTTCGATTGCTAGTGAAGGGAAGAATCGACAATGCCCACGTGATATTTCTTGCGTGTGCTTTAGGTTGTCTCGTCATTTCCCAGCAATTTGGCTACCTCAGGGTCGATGTTATCATTGCTGATCAAGTCAGACAAATTGTCACCATCGTCAATCCGCCGTCGTTTGTTTGATCCCTTGACAGAAACAGACAGAGACTGAGACTCGGGGGCAAGCTCTTGGTTCAGGTCAGATCCAGCCTCAATAGACGGGGCTGCCTCAATTTCGTGCAATATCTGCAAAGATGCCACCTCCTGCCCCTTAGGTATAGGAGGTGGTGTAAGAGCCTCAATCTCAGGTCGTCCTGGTTCTGAAATAGGAATTTCAGGTCCGCCCTCTCTTGGCGCTGTATTTTCTTCAGCTGGGCCTAGCGCTCGCATAATAGCCATTTCAACCTCTTGCTTTTTGTTTTCAATACTTTGCTTGCGCTCGCACAGGTTAATTATGACCTTCTTGTCGCTGGCCAGGGAGATCCGGCTTGAATTGAGCAACTTCTCCAGGCTTAACACAAGACTCTCACGAGCTTTGACACACTCTGCAACAGCGTTTTCCGCGTTTGCTAGAATTTTTAAGAGACCGTGCAAACGAGCGGCATATACTGGAGCCGATGGAACTGCGTTTCCGGGGTCTAGTTGCTTGTCGTATTCTTCAATTGCAGAAGCAATAGTACTCGTGAGCGGTGCACTCAGTTTAACCACTTTCTGATGAGAATCTACCAGATGAGCAAGATCTGATGGAATAGACGTGCTACCAAATGGTGAACCACCGAAACCAGACTTCGGGGCACCTCGAGCTTTATCTAGTTCTGCGGATATATTAGTAGAGGTCTCTCGATGGTGAATGTCATTTTCCATAAGCCTATTACAATTAATACGCACCGTCTAGACGAGCTTCAACAGCCTTTTGTATTGGAGCTTCAAATATCGACCGATCCCTCCAGACATCCACTACGCGGCGAAGCTTGGCTTGAATATCCGCCGGCGCACCCTTATACGACAATGAAGTTGCTTCCGCAACGACAGGGGAAAAGGCAATCACGAAATCTTCTTTATGCCGAATTCTGGATTGCTGCACGACTTCTATTTCATCAAACGGAGGAATTAGCTGTTAGGCAAATTTCGAATAAAGTTTCCATCGAATGCAGTATTTTACCGTTGGCAAGATACATCAAGCTCAGTCGCTTAGTGCTGGAGGAATCCTTCAATCGTTGCATCCAGAGCTGAACGGTTCTATCCGCATGTCGACTACAGAGATGAGATTTAGTCAAAATGCTTGGACACGACAGACAATGTTTGATAGAACCTACCGGTGGAACATGATCCACTGAGCTGCCGTAGCAATACTATCGTGGCTTTCATTCAAGGACGAAAGCCGCGCGAGGACCGAATCGTCATTGTATGCCATTATTGCGACGAAAATTTGTGAACTTGAAGGCAGCGGACCACGCCGGCATATGAGGATAAGCGATGTGTGCAGCACGAAGGCAATAGTTGCACCCCTTAATTATTGTCTGCTTGATATTGAAATCGAGTTCCAACGCCGAGTTATATTAGAGAGGTAGCTCGGGTTAATTGTGGCTAAGCACGATCATGAGAAGGCAAAAATCGCTCTTGAGTCGAAGGCTGATGTCTGTAAATGCCAGTTTAGAGTAGGGACATATCATGTAATCATCGCAAGATTTTTTCGGAAATCATTACAGTTGAGATGTGACACGTTGCTGCGCCCTTGAGCGAACGTTCATGGTAGAACGCGTGAAGCAGTATCGCATCATTTGTTGATCATCTTCAGCCAGGGCGCCCAATCGTATTCAATAAATACTGACTGGCACCAATTGGAGCACTGCGCAGCTCTTACCGCCCGGCAGAACAACCGCAGCATATTCAATTGTGGACCTGCAGTCGGTCACTGGAAGGTGCGCACGCAAACGCATTCATCTGGTCTGTCAAAGATCAAAGGTAATTTCAAGGAAGAAATCAAGGCTGCCTATGAATGAGCCAGATTACCATCAGCGAAAATATGGCCGACAGATTTCCTTCCATCGATGATTTCGATGCCGGAGGTTCGTCACAAGTGCTTTCACTTCAGGTCCTGTTACATCGCTGACCCTCTTCTGAAGCGCAAACTGAGATTAATGACTCTTCTACCGAGCCCTCAGCTGATTTTCTAGCTAGAGAAAGGGCTCTACTGGGTGACGATGCCAGCCAGTTTATGACCGAAGATGACGCTGCAATTGTTGAGCCTCAGGGTGATCTGCTAGCTCAAAGCGTGGTTGAAGGTTCTACGTTTGAGTCTCATTTTCCAGACCTCGCTAGCCCATCAGCGGTACGTACCGCTCGATATCATGCTCAGAATGGAAACTGACACATTTGAAGGCTACTGATGGGCCACCAGGCGACAACTCGATTACTGGTGCATCTGTCAATTTTAACTCTGGCTATCAGACTCAGGCTGACAACGAGGAAGAGCCTGAATTCATTCAACGATGGCGAGAGCAGCGCGATGCTCATATAGCCAAGCGAGCCGAACAATTCGCAGCACAACGCTCGGAAACCATCAAAGAAGCACAGCAGAACATCGATGATTTCTACGAAAATTACAACACCAAGAAAGAAAAGGGCATCGCGCAGGCCAGAAAAGAAGCTGAGCAATTTCTTGACAGCCGTGAGGATATCGTTTCAGGTGGAACCAGCTGGGAACGCATTGCCAAACTGGTCGACGTTAGTGGCAAGGGCGCCCAGGGCGGTGCGGCAGGTTCTGGGAAAGAACGCTTCCGAGAGGTTTTAACAAGTCTGCGGAAAGATGAGAAAGCCCCAGGAGCTACAGGGTATTAATTAGATGAGATCAGCCAGGCACATGGCCTATGACGGATTTACTTGGAAAAATGGTCTGAGTTCAAACGGTCATTTGACTACACCTCCCCGTATGACCGCATAATGCAATATCACATAAAAGTCGGTTTGAACACCGAAGGAGCTCATGCATTGTCTGACTAAGAATTGAATAAAGCCAACCAAGTTACCTGAGCCCCGTCGTCTCAATTTCGGCCACCACAAATCTTGTTGCACTTTAAGCCTCTGTCGACAGATGATAAGTTACGAGATGTGTTACGGTTTTCGCGTCTGTCCGTCCGTCTCTCAGCGTCCATCAAATCGTAGCTGATCTTAATCACTGCCGAACCAGGTGTTATGACCGGTGATCTTTCGCCCAGCGGCGTACATGGTGGCTAGAAGATATCAGAAATTGACCGAGACCGACTAGCTTTAGCATAAATCGAACAAACCTCCAAAACCACCCCAAAGCACAATCAAGTAAGGTGTCATGTACCATCGGCTGCGGGATCCCTAGGTATTGTCAGCGCGGTTGTCATTGTTGAAATTGGAAATTCAAGAAGACGTACGATCATCCAGAGACGCGTGTGTGCCTTATAAGCCTGCTGATAAAATCTCTGATGCTCAGGCACCTTGTTCTTTGCATCGATCATTCTGCACAATAATCAGTTTCTGAGGATGGCATTCGTCTTCCGAGGAATTGTCCGTGGTATTGATTGACGCAACCGAGGACGGCACTCAAACGAGGAAACAACTTGATATATGAGATGCTTACCCCATCTTGAACTTATTTTCCTGTACCAAAGAGAATGTGCGAAGGCAAGACAATCAGAAAGGTTGTATCGCGGTGTGATGGGCGAGGATACGATGCTTCTATGGAGAAATGAGGCCCCCAATAAACGAGGCCATTGTGATTGATTGAAGTGGTGTTGGCTGACGTGCATGACTCAGCAGCGATGCTACCGCTCGACAGTCTGGGTCCCGAAGCTCCACTTTTAGAAATTGCCAAGAGACAATCTTGTAAGAATCAACTACAACTCCCTGGATAAGTGCATACTCAAATGACCATTCATACAGATTTCAGCTGGCTATCTGATGAAGTTCTTCCCCGCATGAGGCAAGTTAGGGATGCGAAGGTCAAGGTTGACTTCTCGTCGTTTGTCAAATGCGGGAAAGACACCTCGTGCGACGTCCGGGACGCCTCATTGGCTAAGTTTATCACCACGACAGCTATCCGTTACTGCCTTTAAAAGACCATTGGTAACATTGAGCAGGTGTGGAAATAGGGGTTTGATCTGGCGCTCGCAAAACTGGACCTATCTGGCTTTTGTTTCCAGGGATTCTCCTTGGAGTGAGCTTTGCCATGTGTCGCAACAGCCAAGATGGAAGAAACTGGCCAAACTATGGCAGGGCGATATTCAACAATCAACAAACTCGGCGCTCAGAAGAGACTCTTTGTTGCAGGAAAACACAGTCAGGACCGTCCTAGATGATGGTTTCCTCACTGCCTTGTCTAATTTCCCCTTTGCTTCGATGCGTCCTGCTCAAACGATCAAGCTAGGTAACACCTGTAAAGGCGTATCGGAAATGTTGGAATTACTTCAAAAACATGAAAGGTCGGGCATTGTGAGCCCAAAGGAGGCTCAGCTGCTTCGTGACGAAGTTTTGACCGCTGCATTGACGAACAACTCTTGGCTGAACATCGTGGTTGACACAGCTCATTGGCTTCTGGCAAACTATGATTTTCACTGGCCGAACTTGTACATTAAAATCATGCATCATATGCTTGATAATGGCCGACATGAGGACGCTATTCGATGGCATTTGCGTCTTGCTCCGAAATTCTTACCGTCAACGGACATATTTGGTGCCTTTTTTTCAAGCTTCATCCTCGATCCATCGCCACGTATGCAACGCAACCTAAGGGCACTGTATGTGTCCAACATAGAAAAAAAATTATATGACCATGTCATCCCTGTTCTCTTTGCAGCCGGTCGCTCAAAGTCAGCTAGATCCTGGAGGAGGAAAATGCTCGTGTTTGGAGATTTTCCGAGGTCGAACAGATCCGCGCCCTTTCTACATTTTCTTAATCAGTACTACCCATCGATCATCCTTACAGATGCGGAAAGGAGAGTTGCCCAAGCGGCTGACTCGTTTATCGACGATTCTTTCTCAGAGCTGAAGCGTCATGACTGCTCCAGCAAAGGTCAATTCAGTGACAGCATTGTAGCGAAATGGTTTGCAAGTTGTTGGATATCTGTTGATTTTGCGATCAACGTCGCGCAGAGACTTGGCCTTCGTGAGCTGGGCCCGAGGTCTCTTCAATCTCTAGCATTGCGAGAACCCGGCGCCAAAATGCTTGCTCTACGCCTCGCCCGCATCGAGAAGCTAGGAATAACTGTCTCAAGGACGAACTACTGCAAAGTCCTGGCATCCTTTGCTAGACATCAAGACGATTTACTTCTTAGAGACTTTTTAACTTGCGACATACATCCTGATGAGTTTGATGATGTTGAGACGCGTCGGATGCTCATGGATTCATCCGTGCGCAGCAGAGATTGGAGGAGACAAAGACTGTTGCAAGGTATTGAGTGGGCTATAGAAGCCGAGTCGTCTGCTCGTCGTCTCAACACCCTACTTCAACGAGAAGTGGCGGCATATAAACTAGGCAGAGCAAGACAGGTCTTGGACAGAATGGAGGCCGTGAAGGTCAATCTAGATCAAAAAAGCGCGTCTCGGTTGCTTACGGCCGCCTTTCGGAGGATCGGCAAGCATTCTGCAAAGCGAAAATATCGGGGCAGTAAGTCGCCTACAACACCCGAGTCTCTGCTCAACGAAGCCATAGGAATAGTACGTCGTGTCGCCTTACACAATTTTGCCATACCTCTGCGGTACTGGAAGCTGTTGCTCTATAATCTCGGTCGTTCAGGTCGCCTGGATGAGCTTCAGCAGCTTAGCGAGGAGATCGTGCAGCTATATACCCCATCCTCGGGTGGTTTGGTACCCATTTGCCCTGAGGATCTTCCTCGACGTTCGACGATGGAACGGACCGCGACTAATTCTTTTGGCGATTTATCGGGGTTGTCGGTGTATGGAAAATCTGCCAAGAAAGATTTGAGCCAAGTCGTCGAATCTCGGTCATGCGCTAACCGTCGCAATTTTGACAGTGTGACGGCCGATGGAAGCCGGTACCTTTGGGATGAAGCAGCGGGTTGTACAATGGTTCGTTGCAGTCCGGACTTGATGACATTGGAGGTTTCCTCGGAGGCTATAGAACCACCTGCCGAAGCATGTGGCAATGATGATTGCCTGATGCTGTGCATTCCCGCAGATCTCTCTTTGGGTCACCAACAACATCCCGTCCAGCAGATATTCGATCTCACACTCCAGAGATCCATCGTACGATGGGCGTTTGACCAACAGTTAAATATGTTTCCAGCGTGTCCATCTCTTGAGAACTTGTCAGAAAGTGGCATTACTGTCTGCGACATCACTCATGGCGTTCGTTTGTTGGCACGGCTGAGAGACCTCGGTGTTCTCGTTGATTCACAGGTACTCCGTGCAGTCATCCTATCAAAAATAGCTCTAGGACAAGTACCGGGTCGTAAAAGAAATCGGTCCAGAGATAGGCATGAGTTATTACCCGAACGCTTAAAGCTCTTATTTGACGAAGCTTGGGGCGCGGAGCTTCTGCCTAGCACGTTGGAAATGAGGCATCAAATCGACAAGCAAAGACCTAAGCTCTGGGATAGGTACTCGAAGCTGTTTAGGCAATCATTCGATAAACAGCTAAAGTCTTCTTAAAGAATTTGCTTTTTGGCAAAGTCCTTTTCTAATTAATATGCATTCGATATCAATTTTATGTATAAATATCTGCATGTCCTACGCTATTATATAATAGTTAATTCCATAAAATAACACAACGCAGGTGATAGCATTAAGCTTTTATTTTTTATTTTTATTTTTATTTTTATTTTTATTTTTATTTTTATTTTTATTTTTATTTTATTTTTATTTATTTATTTATTTATTTATCCATTCATTCATTCATTTGTTTATTTATTTGTTTTTAGAGGCGGAGGACGGGATAGGGGAATGATTGATAACTAACCCTTTCCCATTAGGCTTTAGCTGCGGTAAAACAGAACAAATGGTTGTGGAAACTGGTCGTGGGTTTAACCATCCATAAACACAGATGTGCTTGTTCGAGTTACAAGTGACTCACTCCTGCTTCTTTGGCTTTATAAGAAGCAGGATCAACAGGCCGACAATAACTATCACCAATAAGAGGATTACCTTGCGTTTGGTTGCCCTTCTTTGGTAACCGGACGCAAGATTGAGCTCTTCATCTGCACCTTTGACGTCTTCATGCATACGTTCAACATTGTAGTCAATGCGGTCGAGCAAAGTCCCTTGGTCAATAACCATGTTCTGAAGATCACGAAAAAGATCCGACAGTTCAATGATTCCCTGGGCAATATCTTCAATCTCCCGTTCTCGTTGCGTTATAGCAACGTCGTTGGTGTGCAAAAGCTTCTGCTGAGATGCTGCTTGCAAAGTTGACTGAGAGAACGACCGGTCTGCGTCAGATTCGTGCAATGGGGGATCGAAATCCGAGCCAGCATGGGTCGTAGACAATCGATCAATCTGCGTAAAACTGTCCAAGCCACCCATATCTCGTAGCTCTAATTGCCACCCATTAATTGACCGAAACAGACGAGGAAAAACGTAGATTAAATCGGGCCCTCTTACTTTTGAGGTAAGCACTTTGCTTCTTTCTAAAGCCGGCACTTGCTTCTTGAACTCGCGTTGCAAGAGATATTTGGAGGTTCTTGGCTATGGTCTCCTCAGCTTTGCTTAGACCATCACACTGTTTGGCTTCTCGAACTATTTGATCGATTCGCTTGATTCTGCGTTGACATTCGTGGAAGGACTTAGTTATTTGCTGGGTTAATCGATCAATCTGGGCTCCCTGCCCTCTCTTCGCCTCGTCGTCATTAAATTTTGGCAGAACATGTTTTTGGTGTAAATTCTCAAGTTGTTGGCCCTTTGTAGCGATCTGTGCCAGCAATTCAGTTATTTCATCGGATGCGTCGGCCCATCTGGGAGGCAAAAGATCCAATTCAATTATAGCATCCCCATCGTTCCCAAATTCATTGTCTGATAATAGTCCCCGTCTGTCCTCGGAAGCATGATAATTAATCGAGTAAGAACTCGACGATGCGCTAGCGCCACGTGCATTGTATGCACCATATCTGTTTCGTTGAATCGGATGGTGCGCGTATGACTGACGAAAGGATACGTAACTGCAATTAGAGGGGTCAGATGTGTAAAACAAGGGTTGCCTCGGCGTGTCGGCGATTGAATCGTGCGGAACGGACAGTAGATGTGCTCACAGGTTCGTGCGGTCGCGCCACATTGCGGTGGACAGATAAATAGAATATACAGCGTCGTCGCAGTTATTTACTCTTCATCAAGGTTCCGGAGGTTCCTCAAGAGCCACCGAACTTGTGAAGGCCAATGAGCACGACCGATTGTAGTGCGACTTTGAACTAGACTAGACGACGGTATTGATCCGTCAGCCATGAGATAGTTGGGACAAATTGATCGCTAGCCTAATGTGTTTCTAGGTCTCTTCATAGCTTATTGACAAGTAGCAGGAAGGTGAATATCATCACGCGTTGTGCTTTCGACCCGTGTTAGATATTGTTCAACATCACGGGATTCCTTGGTTCTACATTAGCGCCGGAACCCTTAGTCCACGCTACCTTAGTATCTAGCCTTATATCTTAGAACTCCTACCTAGGATACTTACTATACATATTTTATATACAAAAGTATGTTTTTAAATACTAGTTACATTTCTTAGTACCGGCGAGTATTACTAGTAATAAAAAGGGCTTCTAGAATATTTATGAAATTCCATAGTCTATAATGATTAATTAAGGTTCTAAGCTAGTAAAGAAAGTTTAAAAACATAAGAAATATAACAGTATTATAGCCCTATAGTTTCCCCTTAAGTGCAGCTTTATATTTATTAAAAACACTTAATAAAGACGTTATATTAGTGCTTAATACCTTACTTAAGCTATACTAAGGTTGTTTTATAACAGAGTAATTTTAATATTTATGGATTCTTTTTTTATTAAAAAACAAAATTGCTTAAAAAATAGCCTAAAAATATATAAGATTTAAAGTTAAATAACATATTTACTTTTATAATAATACCTTTATTTGATTGACTTTATATTAAATTAATTTTAAGTAATAGTGAAAATAAAAAATATTATGTAATATATTTAAGTCTTTTAATCTTACTTATTAAGCCACTTCTCGTTTTACCTACGTTTTTACTTATATTTTAGGTTCATTTATATAAATACTTTTTTCTTATTAAGGATTATTATTCAGCTTATTTAGAAGCTTAAGTTTTTATTATTTATAAAAAAACTATAAATATGGATATATAAGGCTATTAATTAAAGCTTAAGTAAAGTATATTAGATTCCTTAGTTAAAATTAATAATTTATTATTAAATTCTTTTATTAAGCTTATTTACATTATTTCAATTAAGGGTTTTAAGCTTATCCCTTTGGTGCGCATAAGGCTACACTTATGTACTCCCCGCTTTTATTCCATATCTAATTAGTTAAAAGTAAGTGACCTTAAAGTACTTATTTACTAGGCTTTTTTAATAGTTAGAAAATGTAGCGCTTAGTAGCTAAGGACTTTTCTAATTATGTTAATTTAGATATGCGTTTTAATTAGATAACAGAGTGGGTTGGTACCTAAATGTAGCCTTCTGCGCACTAAAGGGATATTATAAATAAAAAATTTAAGAGTAACTTATAATTAATAGATTATTTAAAATATATATTTCATAAGCTTATTATTCTATATATTTTACGTTTATATCTAGCTTATTGTTATAGAATTAAGCTAAGAGCCCAGATCCTAAGCAGGCTCTCTAAGAGCCCTTATTAGGTCCCTACAACCCCCTTAGTCCCCACTTGTTTCCGCGGTGGCCAATCGACACCTAATGGGTCCCTTCTGCTGGGATCGAATTGCCTGCGTATTTAGATCATGAACCCCTTACCTTCTCATTACCTTCGTCGTTCCTTCGTTGGTACAGTCATTCGTCTGCGGCAGGGATTTAGAATCAAGACACCAAAACTCGCTCGTCAAGAACCTCGAAGAACTGTCCATCTGGAGTTTCCCGGCGCCGACTGAAATTTACGATTTCTTGAAGTATCAGGTAGTCACGACATATGCGAAATACATTGCAATTGGCAGAGTTCCTGTTGATCCCGCTGTGGAAAGTCCTGAATTCCAAAACAAATCAGACTCTTTGACATCGCTGTCATCGCCCGACAAAGTTACCCAACAACGACGGTTTGCACGGCTATATCAATACAAAGCGGTAAGGCGCTGTCAAATATCATGCGAGCCGCCCGCAATTATGCCTTTCCTTCGCCGGCGAGGTAATATGGCCAGCGAAATGGATATTCGACGGCATACGCTTTTCGATGAGCCACAAATAACATGCGGCAACGACGTCGCAGTTGCTCCACTAATCCTACCAGCATTCGAGACGACAAAAGATGGAGATATGAGCCTCTCCTCCCAGCAGTGCACACCCGGTTCTGAACAGCCAGTCTCCGATTCGGAGAGACAACATAAATTTCGTCGGTTCTCTATTATGAGATATCGAAACGCTTCAGACTCTCAGCTATCTCTCAGAGCGAAAGAACAAGCCGAAATACTTCCTCCAATTCCACCAAGTATGTCATAAGATCCTGAGCGTGTTGCTTTGGACAAATGAATGCGACTAAAAACTAACGACCTCTCTTGAAGCTCCTGCAATTATTACGACTTCTCCTTCGAACAATGTCGTCAAACCAAAAAAAGTGGCATCTCGAATGAATCTTGCAGCCAAGTTCCGTCGCTCCAGCGACGTACCCTCGGATGAAAATAGATGTAGTCATATCTTCGACGGAGACGCTTCGAAAAGGCTTCTGACTCTTGAGAGGCTCAGCGAGCCGATAATTGAGGACAGCGGGCAAGGACATCGTCGCCCTTCAACTCGAGCAACTACAATGTCGAGCAATACCTCACTCAACATATCTACACGTCGACAGTCGGAGTCTCTGCGGTCTGAATCAAGGGCCGCTGATCGTGCCTTTCAATCAACTCAAGAGATGACTCTGAAGAAGTCTCATATAACGACCCCGTTTCTGAAATTGCGCAGGAGCAAGAGACCTCCTCAGCCGCTATTCCCTCTTGCTCATCTTCCTCAGAAACACCTAGCTCGAGGTACGGATTCATCAACGGCATCCCTAGCTGCAGCATCTCGACCTGTCTCGTCGCAGAGTGCTACAACCCCACGAGCTGGCGCCGATGTTGCAGAAGACTACCAATACACGTACAACAGTGCGGCTGCGACTTTTCCAGTTCGAGGAAGCGCGTATCCGTCTGGCCAGTCCTCGCCTAGTCGAGCAACTCTGCTCAGAGGCCGGTCTTCAACTATGGGTTCTTTGGGGAGGAACTCACAGGACGACCATTTGCTACCTCCCACGAACCGGACCTCGACATCAACTGGTCGTAAAAGCTTTGGCGACCTGTTTGGACTCGGCCGAATGAGGCAAAACTCTGAGCTCAGTCGCCAGGGAACTTTAACTCCGGCGACCCCGGGCTCGAGTGGATCGAAAAGCAATTCGCTACAGCTGCCAAGAAATTCTGTCGTTTTACCCCCACGACAAGATGACGAGTCACCCGCGAAATACTTGGCTCGTATTGAAGGAGTAGTGAGCCGCGGCGCAATTGCTTCTGCTTTGGCGAAGGGTGCCGATGCCTTTTCTGCTTCAGTGCTCAGAAGCTACATGCGCGGCTTTAGTTTCTTTGGTGATCCAATGGATATGGCTATTAGAAAATTGCTGATGGAGGCTGAGCTTCCTAAAGAAACACAGCAAATTGATCGATTTTTACAGGCTTTTGCTAACAGATACCATGAGTGCAACCCCGGCATTTACTCGTCTCCTGATCAAGCCTATTTCATAGCATTTTCTCTGCTGATACTTCACACCGATGTATTCAACAAGAATAACAGGCACAAGATGCAGAAATCTGACTACCTCAAGAACACGCGGGGGGAAGGGATTTTCGATGCGATTCTGGGGTGCTTCTACGACAACATATCCTATACGCCGTTCATCTACGTCGAAGACGACCTGGATTTGGCGAGCGAGCGCACCCAAATGAGCAAGTCGACAAGAAAACAAAAGATTTCTGCCAATGCTGCTGAATCTGCAAAGAGAGCGGCCAGAGAACCTATCGATCCGTATACACTGATTTTGGACGGTAATCTGGACGCTCTGAGGCCTAATTTGAAAGACACGATGCATTTGGATGACCATTACACCTATTTTGGGACCGCTTCATGTTTCAACCTCAGGGAGCTGCAGAACACGTTCTTCAAAACCGGAGTCCTGCAAATCGTTTCGGCCAGGTCGCGACCTGATGCTTTCATGTCAGAACAAACGGCTAACAATCCCCACGATGCGCATCCCGGAATAGTAGACATCAAAGTGACCAAGGTTGGGCTGCTTTGGAGAAAAGACGCCAAGAAAAGAAAAGCTCGCTCCCCCTGGCAAGAATGGGGAGCTATTTTAACCGGAGCCCAGCTGTACTTTTTTCGAAACACGAGCTGGGTAAAGAATTTGATTCACCAGCACGACAACCATTTGAAAGGTGGCCACGATGGCATTCCAGTAATATTTAAACCACCTCTCGAAGAGTTCAAACCAGACGCCTTGATGTCTACTCATTCTGCAGTTGCACTCTTTGACACCAGCTATAAAAAGCATAAAAATGCGTTTGTATATGTACGACAAGGAGGATTGGACGAGATCCTACTGGCAGATAGCGAAGAGGAACGCAACGACTGGCTCGCCAAATTGAATTATGCTGCTGCTTTTCGAACGTCGGGAGTCCGTATGCGCGGAGTCGTCGGCTCCAATTATGATGGTCAAGGGCGACGTGGAATACGACGGCTAGATAGTTCTGATGGCACGCAAACGATAGAGACTCCGACAGGTTCAGTCTCAATAGCACGAGGGCTTATCGATCGGAAGATGGCCGAAGACATTCAAGTTGCCAGAAGGGACGGTATGCAACAAAAAATATTTGAGGCTGATAAGAAGGTTGACGAATGTCAAAAGCAGCTAGAAGAGCAGCTGAGGAACGCCAGGCACCTGCAAATTCTTGCACCTATCCTGCCAAGAACAAGGGAGCAGTTGCTACTGGCGGCTGCCCGTCTATCTGCTCAGCTGAAGTGGGCTCGCATGGAAATCTGGCGGGAGAGATGCCATCGAGATATTCTGGTGCAGGATTTAGCCGATGGCGAAGCGATTTTGCACAATGCAAATAAGCAGCCATATCCAGACCTTTCAACACCAGTACTAAGGCCCCTTGTGACTCAGACTGAATCGAAATTGAGAGGTCTAAGCGCCGTCGAACGTAGTTCCCATACACCAAACGCAGAAAGCTCCTCATCCCACGTTTCGGGCTCGATTGGGAACAATTCAGATTCAAATTCGCCCGTGAAGGCAATTCATCGGCCAGTCTCACAGGCACCAGAAACCACATGCCCTCAAACTCCTACTGCGACAATCAAACATGGATCAGCATCGAGTCTCGCCACACCAATAAAGCAGAAATCAACGCCACCGCCTGTTGCTTCCCAAAGCAACACAGCTTGCGACGCAGAAAGTTTAGTTGTTTCTAAGTCGTCGGACACCCGAGATGATGTCGATGCTGACGAGCGTGATTTCCTAAAGCAGGCTGGGCTATGGGAGGCAAGATCTAGGCAATCTTCAATGGACAAAGCCCTGACATCTACATCAGCCGAAGGCCCGGAGTACGTCCCAGCTTCAGAGCGAGAGAAGTTGGAAAGAAGCAAAATAAGGCGCAGCCTACAGCGTACACTTAGGGAGAGTGCCGGGCACTTGTCACATCATCGCAGCAAGAAGGGCCGAGATGCGAGCACTTTGGCTGAGGGGGCACTGGAGGACGTTCCTCAAGACGGAATGTTGTCCCGCGGAACTGGGAGCTTTGTCGTACATGGGAAGAAGGCCTCAGTAATTAACCTGGGTACCGAGCTGCAAACTTTGTCGCAGGATGACAAGATCCTGTCTCGCAAGCAGCCGCACTCATTGCAGACAGAGCAGATTCTTGTCGCCTCATTAGTCGACGATCAGCATGACAGTGACTGTCATTCCGCCCTGGAGGCTCCGTCAGGATCTCATGAAACAAATTGCAGAAGAGACTCGGCCGCTAGTGCAGGTACTGCAATGCCACGAGATATTGGACCATTGTGTTGGGAACAGTCATCAGCCCACGCTTTGGTGGATGTAAGTGGTGCGAAATCAGTTGTCACTTCGGACGGAGAGAGTGAGACGGCGACCAGCTTCACTGATAGACGGGAGACGACACAATTCGCAACGAATACAGTAATTGAGTTTGAGACCAAAAGATCATACTCTGGTAGTGAGCTATCGGTCAGATTGGAAGAAGCAACAAGGCTGAGCAGTAAGAGTGATGAAAGCGACGACTCGAATGATGTAGGAGCGAATTCTCAGCAGGATCGCGATGCGTACTCAAATCATCAACTCCAAGCTGTAACCGCGTGAGCTTAAAGGAGAGAGGAGGGGAGAAAAGTAGTTAGTGCCGAATTGTCTTTTACTCTGGTGTTTTCAGACCAACCTCTGTGGATTCACATTAGTCCGGTTTACGGGTGACCGGAAACGGGGAGCATTATATAAAATGCGCTCTCGTTAGCGATAAGCCGACGGCGACGTGATACATGTAGACGGCCACTCATTCGGAGCACTCTGGTTGTGTTGATAATAAAAGCTATCCGAACCCTGCCTGATTCATACATGTAAATGCGCTCTTAGTAGAAAGCACAGTTCCGCCTGACACGATACTAAACGGCACGTTCACCTCTCCCAATACGCTCCACCTGCACTGCACTGAGCACATAATAGAGCGTGACCGTAGCCTAGATGTTGCTTGTGTGTGAAGCTCTTTTTCCAACTTGAGACTTTCTTCCACTGCTATTGATTTACAGATATCATCCATCGAGTCTCCAGTATGTTTATTAACAGATATTCTGCAGCGTTCTGGAAGTGGACTGTCCTTCCGCGAGGATTTTGATATACTTCGTTCAGTCAACCAAGGGGTCATACAGAACCATAGAATCACTTCTTGGTCTTCTTCTTCTTCTTCTTAGATGCGTTGAATACCGCAGCCTTCTCTACCTTGACGCCACCGCCGCCAACAAGCCCAATTGTCTCCTCATCCTTTACCAAGCCGCCCTGGGTTAACTCTGAAGCCTTTCTTCGTCCTTTTTTACCCTTTGGTCGATAGGACGATCTGTCCCGCAATGGGAGCCATCTTTCCGGATCTGGAGCTTGACCACCCACAAGAACTTTAGGCAGCCTTCTCCTTCGCTTTTTAGTAGCTCGTTCGACACTGTTATCATTGCAGGACAGCCTCTTCTTTGGCGTGGGAAGTCTAGGAGAAACCAAGACACCCGAGGAGATCAACCCGTTAACCTGGATCCCGTGAACAAGGCTATCTGTGGAAGGAAGCACTGCGGTATGGTGCTCGACCGCAGATGAATCAGCACAGGCTAATGCTGCGACTAACCCAGCAGAGGTCGCAGGCGATCCGGGGTTCTCTTCATTTAATTTCTCAAAAAAGGTACCTGCGAGTGTGAGGTCATCGTTACTAGAGGAGTACACGAGTTCAGAGCCAGCTTCTCTCAGAAGCGAAAATACCCGAGGCGTCGGACGCTGCAACCAATAACGCCCAGCTTCGACAAGTTCTGCTTTAGCGGAGCTCTCCCTTTTCTGGATCTTCTTCAAGACAACGGCAAGGGCTATCAAGCCTGGGTTAAAGCGAAGCCTTTGAAATTGCTCGTTGTTGGAAGCCTTTAGTCGAGAGAAGAACGAATCAAGCGTATACGTCGCTGCTCCAAGATTTCCTCTTCGTAAATGCAGTTGAATTATGATAAGAGCAAGGCCGACATCATGTGTTCGTCTTTTCGATAGACGGATGAGACTCTTCAGCACGTCCTTTCTGGGTAAGCCCTGTGTTTCCGCCGCAGCCCCGATTACGGTCTTGTTGTTTAGGTCCACGCTTGATGAAGCCGATCGAAACTGAGGTGCAGCTCTAAAAGCCCTTTTCTTGACACCACATATCTTGTGCGCCAGCATGCTCATGATGGTGGAGTTCGTTGTAAGGAGCTTAGACTGAAAATTGAACAGTTGGGCTTCGGTGCTAGACGATAACCAAGTCCCAGTTTCCCATCCCAGCGAGAAAGGATTAGGATTCTGAGCCATGTTTTCCAGTATCGAGCGATTGTTTTGCAAAATAGTGCGTAGATCCCCATCAGAGTTGCTGCGATGACGCAGAAAATTAGCAGGCGGACTGAATATCAATATACTATTCCTTTTTTACCCTCATCAATACTTACAGCTCAAGTTTCAGTGATCGATGAATTTTTCTGGCACTATCAATATTTCCAAGTTTGGCGAGAGCAAAGGCCTGCTGGGCTAGTATAGGCTTTCGCTCATCGTCTTTCTCTTCACTATTCAGCTCGTCAGAGGTGTCACAAAGAGTGAGCGCACGCTGAAGAAGTTCCAAAGCTACGCTCAAAGACCCTTGAGCAATGTTGTCGCATGCAGCATTGTAGCACAGTTCAAACGATTCAACCCCTTGACTCTCGATTCCGTGCAACGTAGTTGTGCCTTTCCAGTGAGCTTGGGCTTCGGCTGCTTGAATATTGATCTTGATGTCATGGTCTTCTTCATGGTGTGTAGAGCCAAGGAGTTGATTATAGATCGAATGCGACGCATCAAATCGTTCTGCGCGGTAGGCAATCTGGGCTGCCATGTGATTAAGGCCTCTATTATATAGTCCAGTAGGGTGAAGAGCCGCGACAGCTTCGTCCAAATTGCCCAACTTGTAGAGAGCATATGCCTTCTCGAGCACACAACTGCTTTGCAACTTGAAACCCCCTTCGGATATAGCACGAGATGCATCATCGAAACGGTCTAATTTTAATAAAGCCACAACTCTGGTATGTTGGGCCAGCTCATCGGTCTTGTTGATCTTGAGTGTGGCATTGGCAGCTTTGAGAATCTCGCTATGATCATCTATCGAGGTTGCGCGCAATAACGCCGCCAGGCCTGTGGCAGGATCTTGCAACATAACGATTATGGCGAAGAAGGCATTACCTAGCGAAACGTGCGACGACAACTGGTGACAAGTTGGCAGAGGAATGCTATCGGGTGCAGCTCGAGGATCATCAGGAGACGTGTGGTCGGGAAAAGGCAGAGGAAAGAGAAACACGGATAAATAAAGGACCACATATAAATTGTAAAACTTCTCTGGTAATATTATGGGCGGGCGAAGGCAGGTCGTGACATTTGCTAACAGTAAAGACAGACGGGCGTCGCAGAGCGGCCCCTAGGAGGGAAGTGTTATAGACCACACTAGGCCCGGACTAATAACGGACCGACTAACAAACTGGAGGCTATGAAGGGCTAACTATAAAAACCCTATTAGCTTCTGTCTAGCTTACAATATATATGTAGTGAGCTTATAAAAAGCTTACTATCCCCTAAGTGCACAGAAGGCTGCCTATATACCTCTCACTTTTCTTTAATAGCTTATTAAATAGATTTAGGCTACTTTATAGTCCTTACTTTTCTACTCTTTTATAAGGTATATGATATAGCGGTTAAAAGTATAGTACTTCCTCTATTATATTAATTAGTGTATATATAATATACCTCCTATATAGTATTTTTATTAAATAAACAAGTATGTTAGTATATAATTATAGCCTTTTAGACACTAAGGGGATACTAGCCTTAAGCTTATAAGTTCTCTTTAAAAAAGTACTCATATGCTTCAATATTCCTAATAGTTAGCTTGTTTTTAATAACCTTATTTTGTATTATTTAACTTACTTAACCTAAAAAGATTTATAAGCTTTACTTATATAAGTTAACTTAGCTTTTATATATTTATAACTTTTATTAAATTTTACTAAACAGCTAACTATTTTAGGATTAATAACTTTTACTATAAGTATTTCTTAATAAAATACCTTTATTTTAAAGCAAGTTTCTTAAAAATATTATAATTTTTATATAAAATTAAATTAAATCAGCTACTCTTTAATTGTCTCTTTTACTAGAAAGAAGTTTAAGCTCTTTTTAACCTTTAAGGAAGATATTATTATTATATATACTTTAAACAGCTATTTATAGCTGCTATTTAGAACTTCTTCTTACTAATCTATATAGAAAAAACCTTAGTATGAAAAGAAAAACCTATATATTATATATTTATTATTAAAATACTTTAGATAGCTTTAGGAGCTATTTTCTAATACCTTTACTTAGTTAATTATATAGGAAAAACACTAAGGTAGAGAGAAAAACCTATATATTACTATTGTTACGTGCTGGAATTAGTCTTATAAGGGCTTGTATTCGCTATAGCTGTCAACTAATAGCTGCAGCAGACCTTTTACCTAGCAGTATAAGCGTTAGGTTTATTCTATAATAGGTGGTAGCAATTGCGTATAGCTTAAGCCCTTAGGTTTAAGTCCTAACTATATATGCCTCTTTTATAGAATAAAGGTCTTTATAAAGCTAGTTATAAGCTAGATAAATAATTAGTAGACTTAAGAGAAGTTACTAACTAATTAGATTTAATAGCTTTAATTAGTTTTATAAGGTTTAAGTTCTCTACTTTTATTTATTCTTAGCTTAAAAGGTTCCTTTTAATTAGGCTTTAACTTAATTAAGCTAGTATAAAACTGCTAGTTTATAATTTAATCCTTAGCACCTATTATATACTAGAATTAGTCTTATAAGGGCTTATATTTACTATAGCTATTAACTAATAGCTATAGCAGACCTTTTACCCAGCGGTATAAGCTGTCACGGCTAGCTCACAAAGGCAGGCACAGGGGCCGCAAAGAGTGCTCTATTAACGACAATCGTAGACTAAGGAGTAAAAAGGAAGCAAAATAACTTTAGCTTAGGATATATAGGCTTTTGTATAGGGTAGGCTTAGTTACCTTATATAACCTTAGCTAGGCTAACCCTTATAAGACCCCTTAGGGAATATATTTAAAGGCATTAGTTCTTATACTACCCCCCTCTAAGCTAGTGTTACTATATAACTTTAGCTTAAAATAGCTAAATCTCTAAAAAAAGGTAAAGAAATTACTATTAAATAGTAAAAATAATAATAATATAGTCTAAGTCCTTTTAAAATTATTTATAATGCCTTCTATGCTAGCTTAGCACCCTTAATCTTTAAGCCTTATATTCTATATAATTATTATTAGGATATATACTACTATCTATATTATTAGTAGCCTACTTAATTTAGGTTTATAACCTTATAGATAAGCTTATAGCATTAGAATACTTTTAGTAGAAGGATTCTACTAAAGTTATTATATATTTAAAACTATTAGCATTATAAAACACTTTATTTAGTTCTAAACCTTACTATATAACTTAATATTAAAGCTTTTACTTTATACCTTTACTTATAAGCTAAAAAGCTAAAATTTATTTAACTTTCTATTTTAGCTTACTATTAATAATATTAGGCAGCTTAGGCTATATATATTACTAAGGTAGTGGATTATTAGCTGCTTTTTATAAGTAATCTATATAAAATAATTAGCTTCCTTTAAACTATAAGGGAGTTTTTAAAATATAGCTAAAACTATATTCTTCTAAGACCTTTTAAGGGCTAGCTTATTAGGAATCTAACTAGGTTATAGAAGCTTTAGTTAAAAATCCTCTTTTACTTATATAAATAAGGTCTTTAATAAACTAATTAATAGCTTATTTTTTCCTATTAGCTTAACTTTTTTATTATTTTTAAGTGTAAAGAGTATTTCTATAGGTAATTTATTAAATATCTTATAGTTAGTATATAAGCTTAATAGCTGCCTTCTTTCTCTTAGAGTTTATATTTAACTCTATTAGTAGTAAAGAAAGTAAATAGTAGGGTTTATATTTAATAGCTATAGTTAGTAGACTTATTCCTAAAGAAATATAATATAAACTATTATATATAAAATCTAGTAAAAGAAGGTATTTACTTTAATAAGTTTAGTACTTATTTATATAGAAATATAGGTGTTAGTTTAAGTTAGCATTTATAATCTTAATACTTCCTTAAGTTTAAGGATAGTAGGGACTCTTATAATAATATTTAGTGTTAGTTAACTTATTTATTATATCTATAAATTTAAAGATAAATAGTCCTATATTATTAGAAATCTAAACCTTAAGTATTCTAAAGAACTAATACACTTAATAAAAGTAATAACTTATAAAGGTCTTAGTATTATTATTCTTTTTACTAAGAATAAATATTATAAATTAGCTAAACTTATAAATAAATGCCTAAATATAGTTATAACTATATATATTTATTAGCATTATCTTTCTATTAACTACTACTATATGCTATATATAGGAAGGAATAGGGATTAGATATAAGAGTCCTAGTGTTTTATTATAATATATTTTATTATATTAGTAATTATAATAATTCACTATATATCTTTAAATATTATAACCTAGTCTATTCTATTAGTAGGTCTTTACTAGTAAAGCTTTAGTCTTATTCTAACTACTATAAGTAAATATAGCTAAAGCATAAGCCTTTTAAATTAAAGTAGTATATAAGAAGATTTTACTATTAGTTAAAGTTTTAGGGACTACTAGCTTTCTATTATAAAGACTTAGACCTTATTTATAGTTTTCTTAGATAATTAAATTAATAAGATTAGCTCCTATAAGCGTTATTAAATTAGAAGTAGTTTTTAAAGCAGTAATTTACAATTTAATTTATTTAAAAGGGATTAGAATAATATCTTAGTTAAGCTTCTTATACGCCTTTACTATAGGATTATTAATAGTTTTTTATAAAAGGGTATCTATAGCTACATTCTCCTTTCCTAGTTAATACCGCTATATAATATTAAAATTAGTAAGGTATTAAGACTAACAGATTTATTAAGTAGAAAGTAGGCGTTTAAATAAGAAGAAGGTTAGAGCTTAATAATTAGTAATAATAATAAATTTAGCACCCTATAAGGCTTATTTATAATTATATAAAGTGTAAATTATAGTAAGCAATTCTTAATCTTAAATTAAATATACTTATTTTATTATAGTTAATAATTTTAAGGAAAAGCCTAAGGGTTTCTATATATAATCTTCTTACTCTTACTAAAGCACACTGCCTATAGCTTTAGCTAAGGCATTATATTCTACCTTTAATAGTTATTTAAGCTTATAAAAGGCTAGGATTAGGGCTTATATAGCTAATTCCTTAAGCTTATTAAAAGCTATAAGTTATTTAAGACCTTTAATAAAGAGAATATTTTTCTTTAATAGTTAGTTTAATAGTTTAGTAGTTTTATTAATATAGTAGTAAAAAACATAGATATAGTTATAAAGGCTTAAAAAGAAATAAACAGCCTATTATAAGTTTATATCTTCCTACTTTTAATTAGTAATAGCCTAAATCTTTTCTAAGTAAATACTTACCCTATAGCTAACCTTTAATTATATACTAAAATAGTTAACTTTTTATATATTAAAGCATAATTTCTTAATATTACCTTAAAGTTTAGCTTAATAAAGATAAAAAATTACTTCCTTTACTATATTAAAGTGTAAATCTTTATCCTTCTCTTTTATAAAGATTAATATATTATTAGCATATATATTAATAATAGAGTCTAGTAATTTATTAAGCTAAGTATTAATTAAGGCTTAAAACTAAGCAAGACTAATACTAAGACTAAAGGGAAGGACTTTTTACTAATAGGTTTTAAAGTATATTCTAAATACTATAAGATATCTTAATTAAAGAGCTACTAATATTTAATTAAAAGCTTTTATAATATCTACCTTTAAGAGTTACTTTACTCTTTTAACTTATATAATAGTACCTAGAATATTAGGAGCTAAAGTAAGTTATTTCTTAATAAAGCTATTAATAAAGTGGAAGTTATAGTAGAAATATCTTTCCTTTAATCCCTTCTTTAGTATAAATAATATAGAAGTAATATAAAGTAGTATATTAAGGCTTTGTTTAATAAAGCTAATTTAGACTAATTTCTCTATTATCTCTTTCTTAAGTTATATATAAGCGTAGGGGGTATTATATTATATAGGTTATTTAGTTATTAGTTATTTAAGTTTAAAAACTATATTAAACCCTAGTTAAAATAAGGGAAGGTAGGTTAATAACTCTTTAGAGAAGAATCCTTTTAGGTAAGCTAGCTATAATAGTAAGGACTTTTAAACTAAGTCTATATATTTAAGCTTTTTACCTTTAAGAAATAGAATAGTTATCTTTCTATTATAAGTAGTCTTAGATAAATAGGCTTATTTTACTAAGAATTCTGCTATAGAGATTATATTATTAGGTTGCTTAATAAGGGGAATAGGCTATAAAGGTAAGGGAATATAAGACTATTAAGTCAAGTATAGATCTAAGGAAATTTTGTTTATTAGCTTATTTAAATCTATTAAGAGTTCTATCTCTTTCTTCTCTAACTTTTTAAGTTTAATAGTTAAAGAAATAGTCTCTTTTTTTATAAGTTATATAGCTTAAATAGCAATAGGTTCTCTTTAGTTATATTAAAGAATCCGCTTTTATTTCTATGTTTTCTTATCTTAGTCTATTAAACAGTTGTAATAGATAATATTAGCTTAGGCCTTAATATTTATAGTCTTTTAGGCTTAGTTATTAATAATAATAGGTTTAAAGCAATAAGTAAGTAATAAAATATTATTAGGCTAAATTAGAGTTTTTATAGTAGGAAAGAGTTTAATATAATATTTAACTTAAAAGTCTTAACTAATAAAGATATTATAGTTAGATCTTATAATTAAGAACTTTTAACGTTAGAACTAGCAATTATTTAGAGTAAAGAAAGCTTATATATATTAGGTAATAAAACCTTAAGGGATATTTCTAAAGTTAGCTAGTTATAAAGGTTTTAGAAGCTTTATAATTTTGCCCTTAAGAGTTTTAATAACTCTTCTTATAAATTTAGGCGTTATAAAGAGGTAGATTTTAGCTTTAGTATTACAGAAAGTATTAGTATAAAGTCTAAGTCTATTATTCTTTACTTAAATAGGTATAATAAATTAATTTAATAATAACTTTTATCTATACTTAGCTACCTATAGTATACTATAGACTATTAGAAAGACTTTTAATAGTTTAAATTATTTTCTAAGCTTTCTTCTTCTTTTATAACTTTAAAGAGATTACTACTCTTATTCTTTTTATTTAATAAAGGTTTTAGGTCTTTATTAAAATAGGTAGAAAAGGTATAGATAACCGCCTTTTTATTTAGACACTTTGCTTAATAGTAGCTAATTAATCTATATCTATAATAAGCGCCTTTATTATAAGCTTTCTCTTATAATATATTAATAATCTTTTAAATATTAAAGAAAGCTAAGGGTTTAGGCTTAAGATATTCTTAATAGTTAGTATATTCTTATAGAGGTAACACTAATTTTTACTTTAAATAAGGCAGATTAGTTTTCTATTAATAGGTATAGCTCTTATTTTAGCTAATAATAGCAGTAGTTACCTTATAAATAAAACGTTTATATAAGGTTAATTTGCTCTTAGCTAATATTCTTAATTAGCCTATAAGGTTAAAGCTAAATAGTAAGTAATTATAAAGAGTAGTCTTTTATGCACTCTTTTTAATATTAGCTTAGTTAGAGAGAATATTAACTTTAGCAATAAATACATTAATATTATCCTTTTAAATGTTAAAAAGCAGCTAGTTAAGGGCATAGCTAGCTATAGTAGATAAGTATAAGTCTCTAAAAATTACCTCTAGCTATATTAGTATCTCTTATATGCTATAAAAAGGGTTATTATTTAAGATGTATTAGTACCTTACTAGGTCTTAGGTAGGACCTATTAATTAGTTAAAAATAGTAGCTATTTAATGGCGTTTATTAATATAGTAACGCTAATTAATATAAAGATAATTAATTATAGAAATTATCTATCTTTTAAATTTTCCTTTCTCTTTATTAAAGTTAGTAGGTTAAGTATAGAATTCTTTAACTTTTTTATAGTAGTTAGGGTTTTTAGCTTCTTAGTTTTCTCTATAGGGTTGTAATTTCTTATTAATAGCTAGGCCTAAGGGTCTAAAATAGGTACCTTTAAAGGCACTAGCCTTAGGTATAGTATCTCTTTTAAAGGGTTTAAAAGCTTTATATAAAGTATATTAATTCTTATTATCTTAATCTTTAGATTTAAGTGCATTTATTTATACTAATAGGCTAGTAGCTTAGGCAGAGGTAGTATTATTATTATTTACTATAGTTAATATAAGTAATAGTAAAGTAATTCTAAGTAAAGATTTATATACTAAAAAATCTTTAGATTTATTTAATAATAAAGATAGTAAACTTCTTATTTATTTATAATCTAGAAAAGTACTAAGTAGGGTGTTATCTTTGTCTTTTATAATAGTTACTATACTATTAGTAGCAGCCTCTTCTTTAGGCTCTTTAACTAGCTCTCTACTAGCTAGTTAAGTAGATAATCTTATTAATTATCCTTAGTTTTTTATATAAAGCATCTAATCTAGTTATTTAGGTCTATAGCTTAATTTAATATTATATATAGCTAATAAAGTAAGTGTTAAATAAGCTTAATAAAAGAAGTGTTATTAATAAGGTATTTAAAGAACGCTCCTTAGTAAGGTTATTTATAAGTTTATAATTATATTATAGCTAGCTTATAAAGGCAGGCATAGGGGCTGTAAAGAGTGCTCTATTAATAATAATTATAGACTAAGGAGCAAAAAGGAAGCAAAACAACTCTAGCTTAGGATGTGTAGGCTTTTATATAAGGCAGGCTTAGTCACCTTACGTAACCTTAGCTAGGCTAACCCTTGTGAGACCCCTTAGGGAATGTGCCCAGAGGCGTCGGTCCTCACATAAGCGTTAGGTTTGTTCCATAACAACTATATATCTTTCTATAGTTAAGGCTTTAAAATAAAGCCTTAGTAGTTTTAGTATATAAAATATAGTATATTATTAGCTAAGTTAATAGCTATAGTTACTAAAAAAGCTGAAAGAAAATTAATATAGTAAGTATATATAATTTATATATTAAAAATATATAATTTAAATATATATTAAGGATATTTAAGTATAGTTTAGTTTAAGGCTAATAGGAATTTATATTAGTTAGTAATTTAACACTTTTAAAATATATTATATAATAGTTTTATATTAAGTAATATATTATTAAACTTACTTAATTAAAAATATAATTACTAATTTAAAGTATAGTTATTAATTTAGTATAAATAAATTAAAGGCTTAAGCTAAGTTTTAGGTAAAAGTTTATTAATACTATTATACTTTTATATTTTTACTTTTTAATTTTTTAATTAAGACTAATTTATTAATAAGTAATTTAAAGAGTTAGGTTTTTTTTTAAAGTAAGGTTCTTTCTCTTAGGTTTAAAAACCTTTTTTTTCTTTTTTTCTTTATAATAAAAGCTTAATTTAGTAAATGCCCTTTCTTTTACTTTTTAATTTTTAGTATAAGCTTAGTTTAAATTTTTAGTTTTATTAATAATTTTTAAGAAAAACTATACCTTAAAAAATAAGTAGTAGCTTAATAAGTTATTTTAGGGTTTAGCTTAGTTTTAATACTAACCCTTTTAAAGCTTATAATAATAGTAGCTTTATAACTTTTATATTATATAAATAAAAAATCTAAGAAAAAGTTACTATAATTAAAAAGGTAAGTTTCTTTTTAAGCCCTCTTTAGGTTTATTATAATAATTAATTATTTAAATACTAATAGTTTTTATATTAAGTGCTATATAGTAAGGTATATTTATAATAAAGTAAGTTATTTTAGTTTACTTTAGGTTTAATATAGTCCCTAACTAAAGTAGCCTTTACTTATTTATATCTTTTATTTATTTATTAAAATACTTTAGACACCCTGTAGCGCAGTGGTTAAGCGTCGTGGAAAACCTAAACACTTTTCTTATATAAGTAAGAAAAGTAAGGAGGTTATAGGTTTAATTCCTATATAAAGCATAGATTTTTCCTATATTTAAGTAGCTTTAAAAGGTTTAGCTTAAATATAGGCTTAATAAAGTCTAAACTCTAATTAGCTAATATAGTAAAAGTATATTAGCTAATTAGTGCTTAGTAAGTAGGAAAAGTAGAGTTAAGCCCCCTATTATCTTTACTTACTAAGCAATGTAAATTAGCTACTACTATGCTATAAATAAGTAAATTACCCCTTAGTTATTAGGTTATATAGCTAGTTATAGCTATAATATACTAAGGTTAAGGTTATATTTAAGGTTACTAAATAAGGTATTAAAAGGGAAGCTATAAAGGAAGTAATATAGGGTAAATAATAAGTATACTAGTTATTTATAGTTAAGAATAGGTTTATAAGTAGTTAAACTATATATAAAATTAGCTAGGTTTTTATTCTATTAAGCAACTACTAATTAATAAGCAATTATTAGCTTAGTAACTTAATAAGATTTCTTAGCTAATTAGGAAATAAGAAAGCAGAGGTTCTAGATATAGCTAAGCATAAATTGCTAAGGTTGGCTAGCGTATATAACAATAACAATAAAATACTTTAGACAGCTATAGCAGCTACTATTTAATACTTCTACTTACTAATTTATATAGAAAAAACCTTAGTATAGGGAGGAAAACCTATATACTATATATTTATATATTTACTAAGGCCTATATAAGCCTTAAGGTAGTCTTAGCTATAAAAGTAAGGTATACTATCTACTAAGCTAAGTATAGTAGTAATTACTAAAAGATAGAATAAAAAGGTTTAAATATAAATAGAATCTATATTTAATTAGTAATAGAATTAAGGAATTAATATAAGCTAATAAGGTTTTAAGATAGCTTTAGTATAAGCTAATTTATATTAATTAGTCTCTTAGGCTTACTTATTTAGCTTATTTTTAATTAATATAAGCTATTAAATAATAAGGGATAAGTTAAAGATAGTAGTAATATAAAGGAATCTAAAGTTTTATTAAGGTTAATAAAGTATTAATATAGTTTTTATTTAAGTTAAAGAGTTTAGTTTAAATTAATAAAATAGTTAGCTAATAGTTATAAGGTTTAGTAGTAGGATTATATAAAGGGAAGTAATTAAAAAAATAAATAAAAGCTTTTCTTTTAAGTTTTTAACCTTCTTTTTTTTCTCTTTTTTTCTTTAATTATTCCCTTTATTTATAAGTTATTCCTTATTTTATACTACTTTAATAAAGCTATTATAGTTTTAGTTAATACTTATTAACTTTTTTTTTAAAATATACTTAATAAAAGAAATTCTAAAAACCTTTTTTTAAAGCTAATAAGTTCCCTTATTAATTCTATATTAGTATAAAACTAATATTACCTAAAGGTACTACTTAAGCTTAGCTTTACTATCCTTACTTTATATAATTTAAGAATATTATAAACTATTACTTTAATTAAAAAAGTAAGTTAATTTAAGTTAAAATTAATATAGTACTTTAGTTAATTTAATTTTAAACCTTATTAAACTCTACTATAAGTATATTAAGTAAAATAAAAATTATTTTTTTATAAATTATTTTCCTTTTAAAGCTAATTTAAAGCCTAACTATATTTATAGCTAAAAAGGTTCTTTTTATATAAAGTAAAGGTTAAAAAGGTGCTTATAGCTTAAAAAAAGTAAGTAAAAAAGAATAAAGTAACTAAAGGTATTATTTTTACCTTTATAAGTTTAATTTAGCCTCTTTTAAATCTTAAAGCACTAATATTTATATAAAAGGGATATAATAATATATAAAAAGTAGTATAAAATCTAATTAAATAAGAGAGAATAAGGAAGGGTTAAGCTAATAATAAAAGTAGTTTAACTATATACTTTAAAAAGAAGTGCTTAAGGTTCTTAAAGTAAATTATAATAGCCTTAAAGGTAGCTAATAAGGCCTATCTCTTTAAGTAATAATAAAAGACTTAAGAGAGGTGGAATTAACTAAAGGCTAATATAAGTTTAGCCTAAGTACTCTTTTTATACTTATTTTTTTTATTTTTTTTTATATAAGTAGTAGTATAATAGATAATAATAGTTATAAGTAATAATAATAACTATAATTTATAGTTATATTTAAGCTCCTTTATATACTTTACTATAAGCTTAAGTTACTAACCCTTTAAGTTTATAAGATATTTAATAATAATATAGTAATAGAATTACTTTAGCTAAGTTAAGTTATAAAAGTAGCTAGCTAGTAGCTATAAGGTTTAGTAATAGGGTTATATAAGGGTAGGCAGCTAAAAAGTTAAATAAAGGCTTTCCCCTTAAGTCTCTAGCCTTCTCTTTTTTCTCTTTCCTTCTTTAATTATCCCCTTTCTTTATAAGTTGCCCCTTAGTTAATATTATTTTAATAGGACTACTATAGTTTTCGTTAATTTCTACTAACTTCTTCTCTTAGAAAATGCCTAATAAAAGAAAGAAAGACAACCCCCCTTTAGAGCTAGTAAGTCCCCTTGTTAGTCCTGCGTCAGTGCGAGGCTGATAATGAGGCCCGCCCCTCTAAATGGCTACGAAAGACTTAAGTGGGGCGGGATTAGCTAGGGGCTAATGCGGGTCTGTCCTAGATACTCTCTTTGTTCTTTTTCTTTTTTTCCCTTATAGGTAGTAGCATAATAGATAATAGTGGTTATAAACAATAATAGTAACTATAATTTATAATTATAGCTAAGTCCTCTTATATACGTTACTATAAGCCTAAGGTGCTAGCCTCTTATATTTATAAGGCGTTTAGTAATAGTATAGTAGCAGAGCTACTTTAGCTTAGTTAGGGTATATTTTAGTTAAGGGTTAGCTTAGTTTTATATTAATTTTATTTAGTTTTTATTGCTTTATTTGCCTTATACTTTTATTTCTCTTTAAGGTAGGTAGCTAATATAAAATAAGAGATATAACTAGTCTTTAGTATTTACTTATTAAGGAAGCCTATAAACTAAGGTATATTAAGAGTAACTTAAACGTCTCTATAATTCTAAAGGGATAGCGCTTTAGGCTTAAATAGTTATAGATAGTTATATTTTAGATATTTTAAAATAATATAGTAGTAGTCCTTAAAGTTAAGCTAGTAGTAGCAAATAGGCAAGTCCGCACTAGGGATGCGTTAGTTGTAAAGGAAGGATTTAAGCCTAATCTTTTCTGTGCGCATCTGTTTAATCTTTTTTATATATATTTATATAAGCATAAATAACTTATATTTATTAAAAAGCTTATATAAATATATAAGCTTTTATATAGTTTTAAAGTTAAAATCTTACTTAGCTACTATAAGGATATAATAAAGCTAATATACTTATACTATAGCTCTTTTTTAATACTATTTATTTACTTATTTTTATTTTAGCTTTTTAATAAAGTTAAGTTTATTAAAATATAAGGGTAAGTAGTATTAAAAAGGTATATAAAAGGCTAAATTAAAGCCTTAGTAAGTATATTAGTAGTATTTTTATTAAAGCTAAGTTATAATTACTATATAAATACCTTAGATTTTCTTTATTATACTATTTACTTTAATTTACTTATAAAAGTATTATACTTAAAAATTAAAGTAAAGGTTAATAAGTAGTATAATTACTTTAGTTTTTACTAAGGTTTAAAGTATAGCTTTATAAATACTTATAACTACTTAAAGGTAGTAAAGTTACTTTTTTTTAAACTCTTTAGCTATACCCTTAGCAACCTCTCTATAGCTTATTAGGGTATAATACATTTCTATACTATATATAACTAAGCTTTAAATAACCTATATATAGAGGATCCTTATATCTCTTATAGGGCATCCCTATATTAACGCTAAGACTGCAGTAAGGGCGAGTAATTAGTAGTTATAAAACTATAGATTTGTAAGGTTATCTAAAGAGACAGCTTCTAAAAGACCTCTTATAAGGTTAGGTTCCACTACTATACTATAGGTAAGGAATTTTTACACTTTCTAAAAGACCTTTTAAGGTTAGGTTCTGCCTATATAACTATTTTTTATTAATAAAAGAAAAGGACCCTTCTTATAATAATAACTTCTATAAACTTAAATGCTATTACTAATTATTATATAAAAAAACCTCTATCTTTATTATCTATTATAATAAAAACCCTTAATTTCTTACCTTTTAGCCCTTAAAGTAAAAACTAAGTTTTCCCTTAACTAAGCTAGTTAATAAACGCAATACTATAATATAACTATAAAAGAAAGACTTTTTTTAAAGGATATTATAAAAGTAAAACTAAAAAAACCTTAATTCTAGCTTAATAGTAGGATTAAAACACCTATATTTTAATACTATATCTAATATTATTAGAAGCTTATATAATATAATTTTGCTTAACTAAAAGTATACTTAAGATAACCTTATTAACCTTTATATTACTTCTTTTATTAAGCTTAATAATATATTTATATACTATATTTAGCTATATTATAATAAGAATTAGAGTCCTAAATAAATAATCTATAACTTTTAAAAGAACTTTAAAAACTAAGAATTTCCTAACTTTAAATAAATTAGTGCTTTAATTTAAAGAGCTTTAAAAGATATTTTTTAAAACTAAGAAGTTAAGCTTAGTAAAAGTATATAAGCTAAGGTTACTAAGTCCTTTTTTAAGTTAAAAAAGCTTATTAATAAAGAAATTAACTAAAGATTCCTTAACTTACTATTTTCCCTTATATAAAGTATATAAAATTCTCTTTTAAAAGAATAAAGTATATAAAACCCTTCTATTAGCTTATAAAATATATAAAAACCTTATATAGCTATATAATATATATAAGAGCTTCTTTTTTATACTTTATAACCTAAAAGAGTTTAATTAGCTTTCCTTTTATTAAGAAAAAGCTTTTAAAAACTCTTTAAACTATAAAGTTAAGTATACTATTTTAAATAACCTAAAAAATAGCTAAAATCTATTAAAAGCTAGTAAAGTTAGTATCTTAATAACTAATAAAAAAGATAAAACCTATAAAGAAACTTATAAATACCTACTTTTAATAACCTTATAAATAAGTAAATTTATTAAATTTTAAAAGACCTTATTAAAAGATATATTAAGAAAGATAAATATAGTAGTAAAATATATAACTTTCTTACTCTAAAGGTTAATATCTTTACTAATATATATATAAGAAGTAATATTTTATAAAAGGTATAGCCTTAAGCTTTCTTAATAATACTTATAAAAGATACCCTTACCTTTTACCTTAATACACTCTTAAGTAGATTTTTACTATTATAAGCTTATAATTTATATAAAGAATTACTTTAAAATAAAAAGTAATTAGTAATTCTATTAAATTAAATAAAATAAACTTACCTTTAGTAGAATTATTACTAATAACCCTAATAAAATTAAGTTATAGTGCCTTAAGCTTTTTATTACTAAACTTAAGAAAATTTACTATAGCCTTTTCCTACTAAATATAGTTAATATAAAGCTTTAAAGCTAGCTAATTATAGCTATTAATAGTGTTTTTAAGTGTAAATTAGTATATTTTATTTATATATTAACTTTTAAAAGAGTGCTTAAAAACCTTAAAAAGTGCTTAAAAGTTAATAAGACTATTAGCTTATAGTAATAAATAATAAAAATAAGTAATTTAAGTAACTATAATAAAGCTTACTTTATAAACTACTACTATAGCTAAGTAAATAAATTTTATTTTTCTATATAAAAGTAAGAAAAGTTATATTTTTTCTATAAGTGCTTTATTTATAGTAAATAAGGCTATTAGTTAACTAACTACCTTAAGTATAAGTAGTAAAAGGTAAAAAAAAAGTAGTAGAAAAGTAAAAACTATAAGATACTACTTATAAAAAGTAGCTATAATACTTTTTTATAAGCTTTTAAAGGTATTTTAAAGGAATATAATAATAAAAAACTAAAAGTAAATAATTTAAGAAACTACTTAGCTTAGTAAGCTATTAATACCTTCTTTATTATAAAAGAAAAGTAATAAAACTATTTAAACCTAACCTTTATATAATTTTTTACTATAACTATTATTATAAATATAAAGCTAGCTTTAAAGCTACTAATATATATACTATAAACCCTAACTTTTAAAGGATTTTAACTCTTAAAGATACTTAAGAATAATACTTTTAAATATACCCTATTAAGAGATAACCCTTATAATTATACTAATAACTTTAATCTTTAGTACTTTATATTAAAGGAAAGATATAGTAATAAGGTATTTTAAGAAATTATATTTAATACTAATGCTATAGGCATTTTAACTATTAGTTTTAACTAAGTAAAGGCATTAATAAAGTTAATACCTTACTTAAAAATTAAAGCTATAAATTAATATACTATTAACTTTAGTATAGAATAAGTAAAATCCTTAGGTATTCTTTAAATACTAATAGTCTTTAGCACTATTAATTTTTATATTTTTAGCTTACTAACACTATTTCTATATTATATTATAAATATAGATAGGATAAAAGTAAAGCTTAATAATATTAAAAATATACTAATTTAAGGATTAATAAAAGTCCTAATTATTTATAAATAAAGATATCCTTAGTAGACTTTATAAGCTAATAAAGCTAAGGTTTTTTACCTCTTAAAATAAGAAATTTATTAGCTTTACTACTATTTTAGTTACCTTTTTATTATATAACTAAGCTAACTACTATAATAAGCTAGCAAGGATATAACTATAAAAATTATTAAAATATTAACTTATAAATACTACTAATACTAACTTTATAGTAAATCCCTTAGTAGGTTTAAGTTTATATTAAAAAAGAACTATAAATTTAACTATAAAGCTATTATTAATATTCTCTAAATTAATAATAAACCTATTTTATATATTATTAATATTATAACCTTATTTTAAGCTATATATTTCCTTAATATAAAGAAGCAAAAGGTATATAATATTTAGAATGCCCTTAAAGAGTACTAAATTAATATATATTTTAGGCCTTTAAACTAAATAATTTATAATATTAAAAAAGCATTTACCTTTATAGAATTCTGCTACTTAATAAGGTTAATAGCTATAAATATAAGCAAAGTCCTTATTAAAGCCTATAATAATATAAAGAAGGTTAAATACTATTATACCCTATTAAAAAGAGTATATAATATTATTAAGGCTAAGTTTAGCAACCTTTTTATACTAAGCTAAAGATTATAAAAAGCTATTAAAGCTATTAATAACTCTACTAAACCTAATAGCTTTATACTAACCCTATTAATATTTAGAATATATTTAAGAATAATAATAGAATTAGCCTTAGCCTTTTAGTAACTTAAAAGGCTATAATTCTTTATAAAGCTATTAATAAAGCTTATAAATACCTTATAAAGTAGTACCTTTATAATATATTATATATAAAGAATAGGCTAAATACTTTTCTAACCTATAAGCTACTATTATAATTTAATATAAGGGTATAGTATAAGAAATGTAGTTAGTATAGTTCCTATAAATTATTAGCTATAAATAATAAAACTTATACTATAGTAATACTTAATAGCCTTATAGACTTTTAAAGTATAGTTATAAAGGCTTATATAATAAAACTAACTAATAATAATAAAGTTATAGGTTTATTAAGAAAGAGAGAGAATAAAGAAGAGAAAAAAGTAAATAAAAAAGAGAAGGGACTTTATAAAAGAATAAAGTTACTTTTAATATAAGCTAAAGGGATTATAGTAGTATTGTATTGTATTGTTGTATACGCTAGCCGACCTTAGCAATTTATGCTTAGCTATATCTAGAACCTCTGCTTTCTTATTTCCTAATTAGCTAGGAAACCTTATTAGGTTACTAATTTAGTAATTGCTTACTAATTAATAGTTGCCTAATAGGATAAAAACCTAGCTAATTTTACACATAGTTTAACTACTTATAGACCTATTCTTAACTATAGCTGATTGGTATATATTGTATTTACCCTGTATCTTCCTTATATAATCCCTTTTATGCCCTGCTTAACAACCTTCTAATTAATTAACCCTAACCCTAGTATATTACAGCTGTAAACCGGCTATATAACCTAATAGCTAAGGGGTAATTTGCCTATTTATAGCGCAGTAGTGGCTAATTTACGTTGCTTAGTAAGTAAGGATAATAGGGGGCCTAACCCCACTTTTCCTGCTTACTAAGCACTAATTAGCTAATATGCTTCCACTATATTAGCTAATTAGAGTCTGGACTTTATTAAGCCTATATTTAAGCCGGACCTCCTAGCTACTTAAATATAGGAAAAATCTGTGCCTTGTGCAGGAATTAAACCTGCAACCTCCCCACTTTTCTTGCTTATGTAAGAAAAGTGTTTGGGTTTTCCACGACGCTCGACCACTGCGCCACGGGGTATTATAGTAGTATTACTTATAAAAAGGAGAAGGGAATAATTAAAAAAGGTACCTATAGTAATAATTACTATACTAAGAATTTTAAGAGATAATATTAAAAAGATAATAAATATATTTATTACTAAGGTACCTATAGTAATAATTAATATAGGTAAGGGGCAGCTTAAAGGTGCCCTTTATATACTTATAGTAATTACTATTATAAAAGAATAGTATTACTATAAGGTCTTTATAGTAATAATTATTATAGGTAAGGGGCAGCCTTAAGGTGCCCTTTAAGCGCCTATAGCAATTAATACTGTTAGTTTAGCTAGTATTATATATAATAAAGAGGGGTGATAGAAAAGGGTCTAATTTAGCTTGTTTATAAAGGTTTTAAGCTAGCTTAAAAGGTTAGAAAAGGTAGGAAAAGTAGTAGTATTATTAGCTTACTTTTCCTCTTAAGTGCAGCTCTATATTTATAGGGATATACTTAATAAAAGCGCTACTTTTACTTCTATTAATTCACTTAAGCTATATTAAAGTTCTCTTATAAAGGGGTAATTTTAATACTTATAAATTCTCTCTTTTTTAAAAAAAAGGAATTACTTAAAAAGTAGCTTAAAAAATAAATAAAATTTAAAATATTTACTTTTATAAAAAGGCCTTTAATTAATTAGCTTTATACTAAACTAATTCTAAGCTACTTTAATTATAAAAAACATTATATATATATCTAACCCCCTTAATTTTACTTATTAAGCTACTTCCTTTTTAACCTATTCTTTTACTTATATTTTAGCCTTATTTATATTAATAAAGCCTTTAAAAGCTTTATTTAGCATTGCCTTTATTATTAAGTTTATAATATTATTTTCTTTATTAATCTAATAAATTTCTATAATCTCTTACTACTTATATAATTACTAAAGGGCTATAATATTAATTATAAGCCTCTTTTCCTTTATTATTTTTAACTTTATAAGGCATTTATATTATAAGAAAGAATCTATATAAATAATTATTTATATTTATAAAATTTATAACTTTTTAGCAATTATATTTAATATAGTGCCTATTATATAAGCAATATTAGCGCCTTATACTATTTTATATAACTTCAATATAAGAGCACTTCTTATAACTCTTTTGCTTTTTATTAAGCTATATATAATTATATTTTTATAAAGCTTAAATTTAGTATTAATACTATTTTTTTTCTTATTACTAAGGATTATTATAAAGCTAATTTATAAGCTAAAGTTTTTATTATTTATAAAAGAACTATTAATAAAGATATATAAAGCTATTAATTAAAGCTTAAGTAAAATATATTAAATTCCTTATTTAGAATTATTTATTTACTATTAAAT
>SRPV01000179.1:0-31296 GCA_018360135.1 Claviceps sorghi | reverse complement strand
TTTTTTTTTTTTTTTTTTTTTTTTTTTTTTTTTGGTGCCTTTTTTTTTCTTTCCTGTGTTCAAAGGCCAGGGGGCTTGACGCCGGGGGGGGGGGGAGGTACACGATATGATGGCGGGTCAGTTCGCGCGGTTTGGCGATTCGATCATCTGCGGGCGGGTTTGTAAACCATCTGTTTGACACATAAAGTAGTAATAATGTGCAGGTGGCAGGGAGCAAAAAAGATGCAGACCACGGTCGAATCGTGGCAGTTTTTCTTTTCTTCCTTGGCCGGCCCTCTTGTTCCGAGGGGCTCCTTTTTCGGTGGCGAAGTGGAAACGTGGAGAATCTCGACAACAACGCTGGTCTTGCACGAAAAACAGTGCCGTTGGACGCCCGATAGTGCACCAGCTGAGGACAGCCATGCACATGGCTGTGGGCAGCACGAACGGTTGCGTTGCGTTGCGCGACTGGGACCGTGCGAACAACGAGCCTCGGACAATGTGCTCACTGCTGGCGAGAGGGAACAATGGAGTGCTCCGTGCGGATAAAACTAGGTACTTAGGTAGGTAGCGTGGCTTGATATGTATGGCCTTGGCCGCCGCAGCACGCCGCCACAAAGTCGCCGACACCACAAGAAGGCGCGTCATGTCACCCGTCACGATTCGCATCATTCATGTCCGCTTTGCGCGGCGGCAGGGCAGGAAGGCTCTGTCCAAAGAAGCTTGGGGCATCTACACAACGCAAACCCACAGCATACCGAAAGGGATTCGACCATTTCTTTTCCTTCTTCTTCTTCGTCTTCTTCTTTCTCTTCTTGCCCCCCCTCTTCCTCCGCGAGCTCATGTCCAGCTCCACGTCCTCCCCGTCGCTCCTGCGGCTGCTCGTGTCGTCTGCCAAGACGCGCTCCTCGGGCGGGTGCTGGACGTGTCGCGTGCGACGCAAGAAATGCGCCGAAAACCGGCCCGAGTGCGACACCTGCAGGGCGCTCGAGATTACGTGCTTCTTCCAGGAGGAGAAGCCGGAGTGGATGGATGGAGGGCCGAGGCAGAAGGACATGGCGGGGAGGATCAAAGCCCAGGTGAAGAAGCAGGCCAGCCAGAGGCGCGATCGCAAGTATCTCGATGTGCTCGGGGCCGAAACGCGGCAGATTACGATACGCGACCGGGACGACGATGCTTCCGGGGCGGCGGCGACAACGCGCAGAGAACACGTTTCTCGAGCTTCCGATGCCGATCCCGGTGCCGATCCGTCGTCGTCGTCGTCATCGTCGTCGTCGTCGCGCAGTCACGATCATGGCAAGGGCTCCTCGCCCGAAACTCCATGGCACAGCCAGGTCTTTGTGCGGCAGGGGGACTGCCAGGATAGGCCGGATCCCGATTTCCATTTGCTCATGATATACCTCGACTACGTGTTTCCGTATCTGTTTCCCCATTATCGGCCTCCGGTCCTTGCAGGTGGGCGCGGCTGGGTCTTGGACGTCCTGCAGAGCAATAAATCCGTCTACCACACGGCCATCTCGCTCGCGAGCGCCTTCTTTGCCATTGTGCTGGCCAACGGCGAAAGGACGCATGCGGCGTGCACGCAGAGAGTGGTGAGCCGGCTCGAGGCTCAGCTCGAGCTCGGTCTCAGGGAGCTGACCGTGGAGATGGGCGCTCTCAACGCCAGCAGGGCCGGCTTGGACGCGAGGAAGGGCCTGGTCGTGATGCAGAGCATCCTCCAGATGCTCGTCTTCGAAGTGGCCACCTCCAACACGGACAACTGGCGGATGCATCTCGATGCCGCCATTGCTCTGTTTGTGCAAATCGTTCCGGATCCCCGCGGCTGGACCGAGACGCTGCTTGGCTTGCACACATGCGCTTCCCGGTGGCCTCGGCCGGAGCTCGGGACGCAACGACCTTGGAGCACGAACCAGGCGGCTCTGCGCTTCTTCACGGCAAATCTCTTGTACATCGACATCATCTCCAGCGTGACCCTCGGGAGCGCACCGCGCCTCACACGCTACCAGGAGCATGTCATGCCGCCCTGTGCACGATTCACCAGGAACATGGAGCCGGCGCCCGTCGGGCCCCTGTCCATGGATGAGTTCTTCGGCCTGCCCAACTGGGTGATGCAGCTGCTGGGCAACGTCGCGGCCTTGGCCTCGTGGAAGCGCGAGCAGGAGCAGACGGGCTCGCTGACGGCCTCGGACCTCGTGTCCCGGGGCAGAGTCCTGGCCGACGGCATCGAGACGGGCCTGGAGCTGCTGCAGAAGCATCACCCCGACGTGCTGTGCCCGACGCAGACGGCGATCCCGGCGGCGACGTTGCCGCTCCTGGTTGCCGATCCGCTGACGCCATGTCACGCCGGTGAGCAGCCCATGTTGCAGGCGATATGGCTGCTCGCCGCACTCGGCTACCTCCACGTCGTGACATTCGGCTGGCAGCCTTCCCGCCCGGAGATACGCGGCGCCGTGTCCCGGGCCACGCATCTGCTGTCTCGGCTGCCGACGGGACCCTGGCTGCGAGCGCTGGCGTGGCCATTGTGTGTGTGTGGGTGTCTGTCGCCCGCGGAGGATGAGCCGGTGTATCGCGAGCTTGCCCAACGGCTCGGCGCGCTGCGCGTGTTTGGGACGGTCAAGGAGGCCATGGGGGTCATGGAAACGGTGTGGTCGACGCGCGGCCAGATGGACGAGTCGTGGGATGTGGCGCGCTGCTTGAACGCGCTGGGCCACGGCGTCCTGTTGATCTGACTGTGCTGTCCTCTCGCTGCTTGCGCCGTTTCATTGCCACGGTCATGTGCAAATGACGGTGTTTGGCCTCCCCAACAGATATACCTACGTCCATCGTCCAAACGCAGCCCACGGGAGGTACAGTGCAAAAAGCCCAGCGCCTGCTCCCAAGGAACCGCCTTCGTGCCACACAGTTTTCCCCGCCGCAAAACAATACCGTCTGACAAATACCCCGGGAACACCACAACGTCTTCAGCAAACCTAGTCCCAGCAATAGATCTCGCGCGGGGAAACCGACCAATCGGACGGGAAACCAAAACGCAGAAGCCGTCGTTGTAAGCTCGAGAGAGCCCGAGCGGGACCCCTGTTCCGGTTCTTGGACCGCGCAATACCGCGTCGGACTGCGCGGACTGGGGTGCTCCATGTGGTTGCGCGGCGGTTGGAGCTCGGCGACCGGAGGCAGGATGCTGCCGACATGACATGGAGATGGCATCTGGCGGGGGCGCGGCCGGCTTCCCGGGCCGGAGTGGGGAACGTGTCCGGCCGCGGCAGCAGCAACAGGGGGCACCCCGGTACCATGTCTTATCCAGCCCTGACGGCATTGTACATAGACGACATGTGGAGAGGGGCAAGGAAAACTGCACACCATTGCGCAAGAGAGTCAGGACAGAGCTCCATGGGAACACAGATATCTACGCTATTCTATGGAATGTGCGCCTCAAGACTTCAACCCCAGAGCACGTCGCAGAATCTGCACGTACGCCCACACGTCCTCGAACCGTGTATACAACGGCACGGGCGCTACACGAATCACATTGGGCTTGCGTTTGTCGCAAATGGCGCCATTTTCTTCCAACGCCGCCGTGACCTTGTCCAGCAGACCGTCGCGCAGGAGGACGCTCAGCTGGGTGCCGCGCTGCAACGGATCCCGCGGCGTGAGGATAGTGAAGAGGGGCGTGGGGTCCGTCTTGGTCTCCTCCAGCATCTGGTCGAGGAGGAACTCGGCGTAGGCCGTCATGACCAAAGACTTGGAGCGAATGTCATGCATGGTGGTCTTGTTGAAGACGGAGAGCGCGCCCGAAAGGGCGGCCAAGTCTAGGGCGGACGGGTTGGACAGCTGATAGCCCGCGGCGCCAGGCGTGGGCACAAAATTGTTGTCCATGTTGAAGCGCACGCTCTTGTCGCCGCCGTACCAGCCCGTGAGTCGGGGTCGATACGAGGGCGTCTGGCCACCGCCGTCCGGCCACTCTACCTTGCCGAACCGCTCGTGGACGTAAACGCCGCCGATGGCGCCCGGGCCGGCGTTGATGTACTTGTAGGTGCACCAGCAAGCGAAATCGACGTCCCACTCGTGCAGCTTGAGCTCGACGTTGCCGGCGGCGTGGGCGAGATCCCAGCCGACAATGATGCCTCGCTGCTTGGCATACGCAGTGATCTTGGGCATGTCAAACAGCTGGCCAGAGTAGTACTGGATACCCGGCAGCATCAGCAGGGCCGTGTCGTCAGCATGCTCGTCGATTATCCTCAGGATCTTGTCCGTCGGGATCACGCTGTTGGCGTCGGGCTCGATCTTGATCATGCTCGTCTTGGGATCGAGCCCATGCCACACGACTTGACTCTCGATTGCGTAATGGTCACTGGGAAAAGGTTTCCACTCGAGGATGATCTTGTGTCTCTTGCCAGAGGGTTTGTAGAAGCTGGCCATCATGAGATGCAGGTTGACGCTGAGCGTGTTCATGATGACGATCTCGTGAGGCGAGGCGCCCACAATGTCGGCCGACTGCTTGGCGCATTGCTCGGCCATGTCCTGCCACTGCGTCAAAGGCGAATTTCCCATGTTGGTAAAGTGACCATTGACGCCGATGGACGCCCACGTCTCCAGCTGGGCAGCAATGTACTCGCGGACAGCCTTTGGCTGGGCACCCAGGGAGTTGCCAGCAAAGTACAAGCACGGCTGCGCAGGTTGACTTGACTTGTCATTGGTGCCATTGAGAGGCGTTTCATCTGTTGTGAGGACTTAGCAAGTCGAGATGAGATGTCTCCTCCCCAAATTTCTCAGCTTGTGGAGTGCAGCACTTTGGAAGAGAGAGAGGGGGGGAGAGAAGGAACAAACAGAGACAGGGGAGGAGAAGGAGGGAAAGGAGGGAAAGGAAGGGGATTTGAGGGTGAGAGAGAGAGAGTCGCAGAGCACAGTACCTGGAAATGAACCGTCCAGCGCCTTCTTCTTCAGCGACGCCTTGGTCGGGAGCACAAATTCATCGCGCAGGTGCTTCAGTTGGTCCTGGGAATCCAGCCTCTGGGCAAATTCAAGAGTGTTGGCATCCCCGGGGAATTTGGGGTCGTCGCCGCTCCGCAGCCGATGGACAAAGGCAGTCAAGTCCATAGCAGGCTGCCTCGGCGTTGAGCGGGTTCCACGTTCCACGATCCACGATCCGCGATCCGCGATCCACGTTCCACGGCACACCGAGCTGTTGGGTACCCAATGGTCAGGTTGCGAAAGGCGGGCAGTTGGGAGTAGCACTTGGAATCTGATGCAAATGTAGGAAGGTTGGGAATGAGAAGCGAAGAAGAGGTCAACTGGTTGTACAGCAGCTCGACGCCCCCGCCTTGAGGGGAGCGCAAACGTGGCCCCACAGGCAGAAGCAGCACCCGAGTCGCTCCTGCCTGCGTCGGTCTTCCGCACTTCCGCCTCACTTCGACGTCCGCTTTCCGCTGTCCGCGCCGGTGCCAGCCGAGCTGACCCATCTGGTGCCACCAGACGGTTGTAGTACTTACTAGGTAAGTACCTAAAGTAGATACCTACATACTTGTACCTAAGTAACTTTATGTATGTACATCATCGGAAAAGCTAGCGGGCTCTGCACGTGCTAGCGTGTCTTGTTTTCGCACGTGTAATCTCCTATTTTCCGAGCGACAAGAAACAAGAGACAAGACAACCCGTGACGGCCTAACGTTTGGCATGCGAAACGTGCCATGTATTCTGGTTCGTTTAGAATAAGAGCTAACGTACTTTTCCTGTTGTCGACATTGAGCCGGCGCCCGCGATTGGCTACCCAGGGACATACAGTGGGCGGCTAAATGCTTCCCGCCACTTGGAAGCATTGATCGAAACATTTTGGATTTATAGCTACATACGCTAATCGTAGTGTACTTAAGTTCAAACGCTACAGTCGTTAAAATTCTCATAAAGGGCTGGAAATTTCGTCTACTCACTCTAACTGACATCGGGACGCATACAGCTTTCACAATTCTTATAAATGGCTGGAAAACTTGGGCTACTCACTCTGACAAGTGATGTCGCGATGCAAGTCTTAGGGTGCTTTCAGAGCGGAAACGAACATTCCAATGTACTTTGGGCCTGATTTTCTCCAAAACACTGCATTCTTTCTTCTCACCCCTTCTTATTGGCGTTGGGAAGTAGCATGGAAGAAGAATGAACGTCACCTGAGATTCCCTCGCACGTTTACCAGGCATTTTTGCACATCTTTATATAGGTATATACATACACATATACATATATATATATGTGTGTGTGTGTGTGTGTTTGTATATATATATATATACTTACTTCAGTTCTCTCCTTTCGTTTCGCTCTGAGCTCACCGACTCTCCAAGCTTCTGTCCCTCCAAGCACATAACCCAACTCTTTCATTCCACGTGTGTCATCCATCTCTAGAGGTGACTCGAAGACTCGAATCCCAGTATCGTCAGGAGCAGACATTGTGAAAATGAAAGCAGACACAACCAACAAGGGGGGGGCCTGTTTCCCTGATTTGAGCGAATTTGGTATTACGCGAAACGCATTTCTACCCGCAAACAGTCCCATGACATGCCTCTCGAATTCGTACTACGAACCCTGGGAATTCATCGCGCAGAACCTTCCGTCTCTCATTGAGAATGATTCCATTCGAGATGTCGTGAGGGAACTCCCCGTTCTTTCAACCAATCTGCTGGAATCAGAAGCAGAATGGCAACGAGCATATGTTATACTCGGATTCATGGCACAAGCATATATATGGGGCGGCGATAATCCTGAGCCCGTGAGCAGCCCCCTGTTCCCCCTTTTCTTCCCTTTTGTAGATCATTTATTCATGAGTGGCTAATCTTCCTCGATCTCGCGGCCGTCCACCATTCTCTGTTTCTAGATACTCCCCCCTCAAATCACAGTTCCCTTACTTGCCATCTCAGCTCACCTTGAAGTACTCCCTACACTGACCTACGCTGGAGCAAACCTATGGAACTTTTCCTGTACCAGCTCCGACTTCAGTCAGATGGACGAGCTCAAGCTCCATATGTCCTTCACAGGCAGCGAGTCGGAGTCGTGGTTTCTCCTCATTAGCGTGCCCATGGAGACCAAAGCGGCAAGAATACTACCGACCATGATGAGGGCTCTTGAAGCTGTCAAGGTGCGCGACTACAAAACAATCACGTCGGCGCTGGAGGATCTGAGGGTTTGCATTGATGATGTGAGTGCGCTGCTGGGTCGCATGGATGAGAGATGCGACCCCATGATGTTTTACCACCGCATCAGGCCCTTTTTCGCCGGCAGCATGAACATGGCCTCTGCTGGTCTCCCGAATGGTGTCTACTACGACGAGGGCGCCGGGAGAGGCTCTTGGAGACAGTACAGCGGCGGCAACAACGGGCAGAGCGCGCTCATCCAATTCTTCGATGTGGTTCTCGGCGTGCAGCATTCTGATGAGCACGGCGCTGGCGGACGAAAGCCCTTCCACGTAGAGATTAAAGAATACATGCCCGGTCCGCACCGGCGACTCCTTGAGAAAATTGCTCTCATGGAAAGCATCCGCGACCTGGCTCTTGAGGAACCAACCTCGGCAGCGCAGCATCGTCTACGGAACGCCTACACGGCGGCCACGGACGCGCTCAGTGCCCTTCGCGACAGGCACATCCAAATCGTGGCCAGGTACGTTATTGTGCCGTCTAGAAAACCGTGGACGGGTAGCGGGCGGAAAAACCTGGCAAGTTCATCGTCGACGCGAGAGCCCGGCGCTGTGTTGATGGGAACCGGCGGCACGAAGTTGATGCCATTTTTGCGCGGTTCGAGAGACGAGACGAGGCTGGCTGGGAGACTGATCGGCTGAATTGATGGGGCAAACACATTGACACGAGAAGAGACAGCAGAGAGTGTGTCTTTTTGTATACCTTTATGTCTTTTCGTGAGAAAGTTTCTTTTCTCCTTTCTTTCTCGTGTTACAAGGATTGCAGCTATACTTTGGACAAGAATGTCGTGCGCAATCTAGAATCAGGGAGCTTGTGCGATGCGGCGATGGCTGGCGGTTGCTCCATTACTCTTGCCGCCGTGAGGGCTTCTTCGCCTCTGCGAGGCTTGATATTATTGCCGTCACGTTGAATACAGTATTTATTAGGGCTAGCATAGCGTCTTCCTTATCTGACTTATCAGTATCGTCAGGTCGTGTCCCTCTGCTTCTGCCCCTGAGGGTTGATAGCTTACTGCTATTTCATCTCTGAAAGACCACATGACTCTGAGAGCGACAGAAGGTCTTCGTTTCATCTTCAAGTTGGGTCTGACTGGGATTTACGCCGTGCGGCTAGTTTTGTAGATCATGCTCCCAATTCTTTGTCCTCGTTTTGTGGCCTGAGTATCCCGATCGCTTCGCGACCATGGGTGGTAGTCCTGGCGACACTGCCGGAGATATTGTTGTATTCATCATTAAATCTCTGACGCTGATTGGCGCAGAAAAGATATGAGGTATATACATTTATTTAGTCTAAGCAGATTGGTGACTGACCAACATCCGGCAATATCATCAGCAAATCAATCAAGTTGAGGCGAGCTGATTCCATCGGTTTCGCAGGCCAGGCGAAGCTCGCCGCGCTCCACTACCTGAGCGTCAACAAACGCGCCAAATTCGATTATCTAGCCTGTATTATCATCCCCTACTGTCACACGTGTAAGATTACACTCGGCCAACTCAAGGCATAGCCACATAAGGGGTACTTCCTAACGTTAGGCATCCTTGCCTAAGGCCTCTGTATATAGGATTTTCCAACTCCTTAAGCTCTCTAAAGGGAATCTAGACCTCTAGACATCCTAAGAGAGCTAAAGTCGTTTATTTTCATTTAAATATATTCACATTCCAAGCTCCCTTATCACGGCCCTTGTCACACCTACATCATATGGCATCTCGATACGAGCCTATCAATAAAGGCAGTACATTGCGCCGTCCCACTTCATAACTGCCTACAAGCAGGTCACATTATCCTTGGTAGTGCTGTATGGCAGAATAAGTCCCCTTGTTTGACGACTTCATTCTAGCACCCTTGCATTCAGATATCTTTGCCAAGGTTACATATTCCTCACGACGCTTACGAGCCCATGCCAGGCTACGAAAAGAAAAAGGAAGGAAAAGTAAAACACAATGTCAGTATACGATGGCAAAATTGCCGGAAGGGGACAAAAGACCAAATAGACTGGGCAGACTTACCAAATTCCTGCAATCACGGCTATGATGATCGTAACACCAAAGCCTATACCCATGCCGATAGCCACGCCAACAATAACCCGATGGCTCACTCTTCCCGCTTCTCCTTGTAGGACATTGTTTCCCTGAGCAGGACTTGCGGCTGAAGTTTTGCCTGAGGGCGGCGGCGAATACGACTTTGGCACACCAGACGAACCTTTAAAAGACAAGACGTCTTTTTGAAAGTCTGCCGCCACGAAGGCTGTCGCAGCCGGCGTTGACCAAACTGCGTTTGAGCCTGAGGCGACCGTGGCCGTGAGAGTCTTGGTGACGATGTTTCTCGCGATACTCTGCAGCGACGCTGGACAATTGATGAGACCAGGAGAAATACAGGCAGTTGCTTCGTAGACGGCGGTGGTCTCCTTCGTCGTCGTGGAATAGTCCGAGGCCCTTCGCCGGGCGAGCTCCGGGTAGTTTGTGGTCAGGGAGGAATGAAAACCCCGAGTCACGCAAGAAGCCGCCAGATTTGTGTAGAAGACGGGTATCTCCGTTGCGGGAGTTGGTCCATAAGCAGTGCCGAGACAATCAACCGTGGCTCCTGCCGCGGCGCCAACCGCAAGGGTGTAGTCCTGAACAACATGAAGAGCGCAGTCCTTGGAAGATTCGAACTCGCGGCCGGGCTTGGTCGTGATGTTGGTCGTGAACTCTGCCACATTGACATAGGCTTGGGTCTCGATGCCCGCGGCGAGCTCGAGCTCCGTTCCTTCCACTGGAACGTGGAGATGATACGTTTCAAAGGTGAAACCAGCGCGGACCGAGAGGCGCAGCAGGGCCTTGAGCACCACTTCTTCCGACTCCAGAGTAACCGGCAAGAACTCGAATTTTCCGCCGTTGCTAGAATGAAGAACATGCCGCAAGGAAGCGTGAATACACTCGTTTCTATCCATTCTTAGACCAAGCATGGACAAAGAAGGGGCTTACAACGTTAATTCGGATGCCTTTTTGGCAAACAGGGCCAGCGTCATTTTCAATCTGTCGTCCAGTCGGATGTGGAAGCCGCTATTGATATCAATCTTGGCTTCTACAGTCAAGATCAGATCAACGGAGAAGACGACTCCAAGAAGCAGTGACTTGTCCATCTGGATGCCTGTCTGACTGGAAGTGAAAACATTGAGACTGTACGTCAGGCCGGCCGAAAGGTTGATTTTGAGCGCAACATAGAGTTCTGTGTCCTCGAACTCAACCTCCAGGTCGTACCCAGGAAAATCGACGTCGATGTTGAAGTCAATTTTCGGGGGCGGGATGTGACAAGGGCCTAGAAGGTGCTTGGAATCATAGATTCAATTCAAAGCTAATAACAGACTTTGGCTCTCTAAGGTGCTTTAGAGGACTAAGTTCCTTCCTAGGCCCTTAGGATAGCGTTCTTTCTTTATATATAAGGTCCTTAGGTAAGGATGCCTAAGGTTCTAATGTCTCTTTCCTCCCTCTAGCATTTGCACAGCCTTATTGGATACCAAAGTTGGCCGAGTGCAACCTTGCACGTGTGACACGGGACCTGCCGAATCTCGTCTTTGATTTCTCCAATGGTGAAATTCTCTACATTTCCCGCCACGACGTCGGTGATGTTCGTGGCAAAAGCCTGGATGGAGTCCAGTGTTCTCTGCGTCTTCCCCTTCAACTCGGTAGTGACCTGCGTGGCGCTGAACGATCCATTGACTGTGAGCTTGGATTTTGCAATGCCTCTTGTGTAGCATCGTGTGCAGGCGATTCTGATAGCGGCCGCGATGTCTACGTTGCCACTTGCTTTTTGCGTCGTATTTTCATAAAAGCTATACGAGAAACGAAATGGAGAGAAAGTTAGGACAATGGCCTAGGGCGCGTTGTCCTTGGCATGCTGGAATGGAAGGGGTGTAGACAAACTATTCGTAGAGGATCTTGTCTCTTATTTTACGGTCAAGAGACGTGGAGTTCTGGTACAAGACGCGTGATTCGGAGCCTGCCGCCAGATGGTCGAGACGGCGCCGTATCTCATGAATGGTATCGAGTGATGAGCGACCTGGAAGGTTTCTGACTATTAACCCTGATGGATCCGCGAGCGTCAGACTCGTCAACAGACACATCAATCGGATACTCAAACGCGTCCACATATTAGCGATTGCCATTCCTGAAAACTCCCCAGGTGGGTTGGGACGGCACAAAGGTGATTTGGCATCGGCTTCGTCGCCCACGACCTGGTTTTTTATGTACACATTTTTAATTCCACGAAGAGCGGCATTGCCCATGCAGAGAAGCCCGCGCCAACACAGGATAGTGCTGTTATCTATCGCTGGGGCATACAAGCAAAACGGCGACGTGTCCGTGCGGTTTGTCTAAGATGGCCGAGGTGCATATGCATGTTGGTTGAGGCGACAGCCGCGTTAGCCAACGCTCGACTCAGAGGCGAGAAGCCAGAACAGATTTGTGGAGGCAGGCGGAGTTGGCAGACAGCATGGAAATCGACTGGTCAAATGTCGCCGGGATGTCGAGAAGAAATCGGAAAGTGGGTGACTGAAAAGCAGATGTTATCTCTTGCCGCAGCAAAAAGCTTTGGACACAGCCCTCGTCCCTGTTACCGGCAAGCGGTGAGAAAAGAAAAAAAAAAAAAAAAAAAAGGCGGCGTTGGCTCAAGACTCAAGGTCAACCAGGCTCGGCCTTGTACATATCTCAAATGCTTGTCATGCCACAAGGCTGCTTGGTAGGCAGACAGACGGGGCTTTTTCAGCACAAAAAATGTTTGCCGATGCTACTATTACTGGCGTGGCTGTAGAAAACATGATGTAACATTCCCATCATGCAGTCCTCGTTTGCGAAGTTGTTGGTTTGGGCATGATATTCTCTCGCGAGGCTGAGAAGCTGCTTTTTTTCTTTTCTTTTCTTTTTCTTTTTTTCTAAAAGCTCACAATTCGTCTCTTCCCGACCCCTTCGAAAACTTCTCCTGCCTCTCTGATGATGCCCTCCATTGCCCTAGTTGAGATCCTCAGGTTTACCGACCGGGGACAGTCAATTCAACGTTGGCAGCAATTACACAAGGTAGCCCTTTTCTTTGTGAGATTGCGTCGGTCAAGCCACCGATTTAAAGCCGTGTCGTAAGCACAAAGTTTGTCTCGTCGACCAGCACATGTCAGCCAATGGGAACCGAGGCGCATAGCGGCAACCCAGTGCGGCTACTGGCGGCTGTTCCATGCCGCATGCGTGCTCATTGGTGCCGTTGGTGCCATTGGTGGCATCTGTGCCGCGGCAAGCGGAGCAGACTAGACCGTATAGAGCTAGCGCCGCGGCTCCGGCGGACCCTGCAGACGCTGTGGATGCGTGGCGAGTCCAATGTGCCTCGGCCCTCCAGATTCTCATCTGATGTCCCTCTGGTTCATCCCGTCTCCACACAAGACGACCTCTCGACTCTACCGCGGCCCGTCCCCTTCTTCCCCCTTCTTCCCCCTTCTTCCCCCCTTTCTTTTTCTTCCCACCCACAAGCATCGAGACGATCGAGACGAAGACGTCTGCGGAGGCATCTCGGCGCCTTGTCCCCTCAACAACCATGACCAGAAAAGTGGCCTCGAATCAGTCCCTGACGGTGACGGACAACCGCACCGGCAGGACCTATGAACTTCCCATCCAGAACAACGCCGTCCTGGCCACAGACATCAAGAAGATCAAGGCGCAGTCGTCGCAGGACCGGCCCGAGGACGAGACCAGCCAGGGCCTGCGCGTCTACGACCCGGCCTACATGAACACGGCCGTGGTGCAAAGCAAAATCACCTACATCAACGGCCAGGATGGCATCCTCCGCTACCGCGGCTACCCGATCGAGCAGGTCGTCGCCAAGAGCAACTTCCTCGAGACGGCCTACCTCCTCATCTACGGCGAGCTGCCCACCAGCGCGCAATTCTCCTCGTGGCAGGACGACATCATGCACCACACGTACATCCACAGCGACATTGAGGGCATGTTCAAGTCTTTCCGCTACGACTCGCACCCCATGTCCATGATGACCTCGGCCTTTGCCACCCTCGGCGCCTTTGCGCCCGAGGCGAATCCCTCGCTGCAGGGCCAGAAGCTGTACACGAGCGCCGCAAGCGGCGACGTCGCCTCGCTGCAGGTCCTCGACAAGCAGATCCTCCGCATCATCGGCAAGGCGCCCACTCTCGCCGCCGCGTCGTACCGCATGCGCCAAGGCCGGCCCTTCAATCGCCCAGCCCAGGGCCTCTCCTACACGGGCAACTTCCTGTACCTGCTCGACCACCTCTCCGGACGAGACTACCAGCCGCACCCGGTCCTCGAAAAGGCCCTCGACGCCCTCTTCATCATCCACGCCGACCACGAAGTCAACTGCTCCACGGCCACGGTCCTCCAGGTCGGCAGCTCCCTCGTCGATCCCTACAGCGCCGTCGCCGCCGGCTGCGCGGCCCTCTACGGCCCCTCCCACGGCGGCGCCTCCGAGAGCGCCATCCGCATGCTCATGGAGATTGGCGCCCCCGAAAACGTCCCCGCCTTCATGCAAAAGGTCGAGAAGCGAGAGCGCGTCCTCGTCGGCTTCGGCCACCGTGTCTACAAGAACGTCGACCCGCGCTCCAAGGCCATCCGTCAGCTGGCGGAGCAGGTCTTCCAGGTCACCGGCCGGAACAAGCTTCTCGACACGGCCCTGACCCTCGCCCAGTACGCCAGCGAGAGCGAATTCATGCGCAGCCGCAACCTGTATCCCAATGTAGATTTCTACTCGGGTCTGATCTACCAGGCCATGGGATTTCCTTTGGAGTAGGTTGATTTTTTTTTATTTCCACTTGTGCTTTTAATTTTTCTTTGTTTCTGTTTATTTATAGAAGGAAAAGAAGAAAAGGAGAGTAAAGGAAACATGAAAAAAAAAAATTTTTTTTTTTTAAAAAAAAAAACAACAATGACAACAACATCAACAATAAACAACATCAACTGACACCCCCAGCTTCTACCCCGTCCTCTTTGCAGTCCCCCGCTGCGTCGGCTGGCTCGCCCACTGGCGTCAGCAGATGCTCACCCCCTCCGGCGTCAAGATCTGGCGCCCCCGCCAGCTGTACGTCGGCCACGGCGAACGAAACTACGTCGACGTGCACGACAGACCGTCCGAGTCTGACCGGGGCGTCTTTGGTGCCCCCTCCGCGGTTTTACACGGCGGGGACAGCAAGAGGACCAAGCTTGCTACTTTTACGAATGAAAAAGGCCAAGTATTCAAGCCGAAGCTTTGAACGTTGTTTTTCTTCTTCCACTTTTAAAGCCATTCCTCGCCCCTATGAGCAAGACGTGTGAGGTCCGCCTCGATACGGTGTTGGTTGTTTTTCGTGTTCAGTGTAGCATCAAAGGCATGTCAGATTTGACGTATCAGCGACTCATATATACTCGGGGGCGCAATTCGTTTCCGACGTATTTGCATCCCCCCCCCCATTCTCCATGAGACTATTTGTTCATGGACGCTGAAAGATGCAGACGTCCTCCCACCACACGCTCGAGGGGCTTACTTCAATCCATCTCCTTCTCCGCCATCCCCCGTCCTCCACATGCCCTTGAAACCATAGCATGAGCATTCCATAGAGGATCAAGCTCGACCAGTGAATCGATATACAAGACGGAAACCACGTGGCAAAACCTTGATTGTGAAGCCTCATTTGCTTAGTGGGGATTTGATGCGGTCCGCCTGCGACAACAGCAGTGCCGTCTCGGCGACCAGCTTCGCCGCAGCCGGGTTGTTGGACACGTCGCCGGCAAACTTTTGCAGAATCAAGGCTCCCCGGTCGGTGAGCCACTCGTTCGCCTTAAAGGCCACATGGGCAAAGTAGTCCACCCGCCACTCCTCCCAGGCCGGCAAGATGCCCTTGAGCTCCGGAATGAACATGTGTGCATACCTCATCTCGTTTGTCAGGTCGTTGCCCGCCTGCATAAAGGCCCGGTGCAGGACGGCGTCATTGACGTAGTTGAAGACGGCAATGGTAAGCTGCATAGCCGTGAGCACCTTCAACAACGCTTTTTCGTCGCCGCCCGCGATTTGGTTGAGCAGAAGAGTAAAGGCCCTTATGTTCCCGAGAGGGCTATTCAGCCCCATGAGGGTTCGCTTATGGATGTTTATGGGTCCGGGAAGAAAGCTCATCCCCCGGCGGTAGGCATAGGAGCCGATGACTTCGAAGGAGCGGTCGTTGGGCGTGAGGGGCATGGTGTAGTCTTTGGCGTCTCTGACGATGGAGCCGATGCGAGGAAGGCTCACGTCGTACGGCTTATTCCAGCCCAAGGCCACGGCCAGTGGATCGAGCTTGGTTATCATGCTGGCGCCCGAAACGAGCTTGCCAGTCAGCAAGCTTATTAAAAACATGTACTTGGTCTGGATCTCCCAGATATGTTCCACCTGCCATCCGGTCCTGGCAAATTCGACGGCAGAGACAAACTTCAAAGCCGTGCTGCTGCACGCGTCTCTGGCCAGGGCATAGCCGCCGCGGAGTGGAAGCGTGTCCGAGCCGTCTCCCAAAAGGCTCTTCAGACCGGGCCAGTAGGGCCGGCTTGTCATGACTAGATTCTTGCCTTGGTATATTGCAGAGCCCGTCACCTTGGCCAGCGGAATAATCTTGCTTCGTACTCCTCCCGGAACCCGCCTCTCGAGGTGGTTGTCATTCTCGTCTGCCTCGTCGTCGCCGCCGTCGCCGCCATTTGCGTAGGTCCAGAGCGTCTGGCCGTTGCCAGTGACGTATGAGGACCGTCTGAGCAGACTAGTGTAGCCTGGTTCATCATCATAGCCAGCCTCGTCTGCACATGCAGGACGGTTCTCGATCAACTGGCAAGTGTCCAAGTCGCAGGTCGAGCTTTGCAGCTTCGCGGTGTTGGGCGTGCAGCAGAGAGCTCGCTTCCGGCCCCCTGCGGTCGGAACGTCAGGAAAATTGCAAAGAGAGGAGAGTCGACAGCAAGGAAAAAAAGAGAAGGCGGAGGCTTTTTTTTTTTTTTTTTAACCCCATCTCAGAAAGCCAGCCAGGCCAACCAAGCAACGGCAGACGACTTACAAGAACAGCCCCCGTACGAGTCTCCTCGCTCGTCCGTCAGGAGAGTCACCTCGGATCCGCCACACGTATTGTCTGCACAATCGCCCTTTCCGACCCAACGGCAGTCCAGCAGCGGTGGCGGATCGTTCTTGGGACAGCAGAACTCGTTGCCGTGCTTGAAGATTGTGCCCCAGCCCGTCTTGTCCCACATGTATGCAATCTTTTGCTGGTCACTCTTGCACGAGCTTCCACTATGAAGCAAGGTTAGCCAGCATGCCAACGAGACGGGAAAGAGACGGGGAAGAGACGGAACCAGAAGGCCAGATTTCAAAACGTACACTCCTTCGGACCAACTGCACCGGTCGAGCGCGCTGCTGAATGTGCCCATCTGGCAACAAAATGCCTTCTGGCCTCTGGTACAATGAGCTGTCTCGGAGGACTCCCCTGGCGAACCTCCGTAGCCCGACATGGTGATTTTGACCTCGCCCTCGTGGCATTGTCCATTACAGTCTCGTCCAGCGTTTGTGCCGCCGGTGCCGCCTCTCCATTGACATTTCGTCATGCCGCTGCCCTTGGGACAGCAAATGGGCTTGTAATCCTTCTTCTATTTCCGCATAAAAAAAAAGCCCAAATTAGCCGCCCAAGAACTCTCCAAGAGGCCCACAGGGAATGTGAGAAGAATAGAATTCTGGTCAAGGGTAGTTTTACCCTTCCGGCTTTGTCGTAGCCAACCTGATCATCGCCCGGCTTGCAACTACTGAGAGAATCTTCCTGCACGTAACAGTCCTTGCGGAGATACGAGTTCAGATTGTCCCTTGTCATCTGGCTGGACTGGACCGTCTTCTTGGTCAGGGGCGTGTTGAGCGTCGCTTTGTCTTTCCCCGTCAAAGATGCATGCGCCGTGAATTCAAAGTCATCTGTTTCCATTCCCCCGCCATGCAAGGTTAGCCACGGACAACGACGGAGAGTTTACGGTTTCAGTTCTGTCCTTGTTGACGCATACCCAGATCGGACGCCCAGATCAGTGATCCCGAGAAGCCAGCATCATTTGCCCATTCGACCTTTTGTTTGAAAGTGTCCTTGTCATCGTATGAGATCCACTGGTTTTTATCAAAAGTGAAGTACTTGACTGCTGCTTCCTTATCATGAAAGACCTGGATGTTGCTGTTTTTCTTCAAAATGTCCTGCACCTCATAATACGCAAGATCTGTTGCGGTTTTTTTTTTTTTTTTTTTTTCAACGCCTGTTCTTAGCAAAGACTGTGTGTCGAGATTTGGAATCCAAGGAACACTAACATCCGCTTGTCTTGGTGCAAACGCCTGGTTTCGCACCCCCTGAAAAGGGACATCCCGGTTTTGTACAACCGGGGTCCGAAAGTGTGAAAGCTCGTCCGTAAAAGCCAAAGCCCAGGGCGATTTTGTGTGCTGGTATCTTGACTCGCCAGAACAGCTCTGCAGCCAACTTGATCTCAGTCAGGTTGGTGTGGGCTTGGGCAATGGCACCTCTGCCCATCCATCAGTCAGTCTGCATCGTCTTTCATGCACCACTACTTCCCTACTATCCGCTTGGAAGGGATTATGCAAGGCTTACATGGGGTTGGTGCTATCCCACGTCCCGTGCAGGTCGTACGACATCTAAACAAGACCAGTTAGTACGCAAAGCGGTCTAGAAGCTCGGGTTTATGGACAGAAAGAGAAAACAAAGGAAAGGAAAGGAAAGGAGAGAAGGAGAGGAAAAGGAACGTCAGACATACCAAGTTGACCCAGTCACAGTACTTCATCATTCCCTGCAGGTCGAACCATTTCAGATACCAGTAAGACGACGGCGCCGTAAAGCTGATGCCGAAGCTGCTCCCCGTCTTGTCAAATGTAGCTCGTAGCGTTTTGACGAGCTCGACATAGTTCTTTGTATCGTCTTTCTTGCCGCCCCGGTCCGGAGCCCCAGGATATTCCCTGTTATATAGTAAGAACCACAGAACAACGTCAACAGCCAAGTCATGATTTGGGAGAACAAAAATGCAAAAAAAAAAAAGTACTCAAATCCACGGCTTCTTCTTCTTCTTCTTCTTCTTCTCCTTCTTCTTCTTCTTCTTCTTCTTCTTTTTTCTTTTTCTTTTTTTTGTTTTTTTGCTTACCAGTCCAAGTCCACGCCGTCAAATCCGTAGTAGGTCAGGAAAGCAACAGTCTGGTCGGCAAACAACTGGCGATTGGCCGAACTGCGCGCTATATTTCCAAAGATGGGCTGCGTATAGGTATCGTTGTCCGAGAACGTCCAGCCTCCGATGCTGACAAAGATCTTCAAGTCCGGGTTGGCGGCCTTGAGATCGGATACATCTCCAAAGAGGGAAGCGGGTGTTGCGGCATCCATGGTTGTGATCTTGAAAGACGTCGGGTCCAGGTAAGCGAAAGCATAATTCAGGTGCGTGAGGGCCGCAACTAAAGGAACCCATCTCGTCAGATATACTAAAGCACATGCTTTCAAGACTGCGGAGATTCATACCTGGTAGATCGCGTGGCAATGTCTTGTGACAGTCGGATCGGGCATTCCAAGCCTCGTAGTAGCCAATTACTAGATTTCCTTAGTCTCAAGGTCCGTCGTCGTCTTTTTCTTGTCATCTTCATTCTTCTCTGGGGATATATAGGACTCCTTTTTTTTTTTTTTTACCTCTTGATAAGGTCTTGCCTTTCGTCGACCCGCCCGGAGGCGAGGGATTTTGAATGCAGTTTGACTGGCATCCTTTTCCGCAGAATTCTGACAAGGTCTCACGTTAACAAACAAACAACACCTTTTTGACCGGGCTTGGCGAAGGGACCCGGAGTTTTGGTGCACAATACCTTTGGTGGTGCCGCAAAATCCATACTGGGAGCAGCAAGTATTCAACGGACACGTTGTTTTGCCATCCTTGGAGTCTTTGCCGCACTCGGCGACGGCGTCACAATTGCTGGTACAGCCTTTTCCGCAGTATGTACTCCCGTAGCCGCAGTTTCCCGACTCTGGACGCCAACCTCAGCAAATTACACGTATCTGAAGGTTTATTCCATAGAACGGCATGTATCCTACCACCACAACATGCCTTATTGCTGCAAGGTCCTGCACAAGCATATCAGTCAGGGACACGATCAACCAAGGCGAAAGGGGGCTCTGGAGCACCTACTTCCAGGGCCACATGTGTAGTCCTCTCTGGCTTGCAGAGTGTTGAGAGCTCTTGCAGATTCGTTTTCCCGAGACAGCTCGAGTCGACGTGCGTAGATGCTTCTATGAGACGGAGGATAGAGTAGCGGCCCAGGAGAAGCAGCGGACAAGGCAAAGGCTTGCAGCAGCCCAAAAGCAGTAAGGAAAGCTGATTTCATGATGATAAGGGCACTCTGCTTCCTCGGTCGAGAGTTTCTGCCCCGAGAGTGAGTAATGGACCGAGCGTAGAACAGAAACGGAAATCAATAGAACCGCGAGATGGGGAAGGGACATGGATAGCTCTACTTGTATGAAACAAGATTGAAAAAGAAAAGAAAATAAAATAAAATAAATAATCTTTTAAAAAAGAAAGGGGAAAGCACTCATCGTTCGTGCAGACGGTGGACTCGCATGGTGATATCACCAACATCACGATTGCCCTCCCGGCTGTTTCAGGACCGATCCTCGAGCAAACCCTGTTTCCTCCCTCCACATGCCCGCAGAAGAAACTTGCTTGTCCACGACCAGCTGATGACGGTCTTCACGCCGTGCGTGCTTCATCCGGTGTGCTCATCGCGATGCGCTTTGAGTTGCATCAATCTTCCGCATGTCAGCATGCAAAAGACGACCGGCCGGCTCATGTCTCTTGTCCAAGACTCAATGCCCGCCCCGGGGACCCTCGCAGTGCCGTCTGGAACATCTGGACGGAGGAACCGAGGAGATGCGGTTCTTGGCCATTCTGCTTCCTCGCGTCAGACATTCGCATTTGGCCACAGAAGTAGGCGAGAGGAGATGCGGTTCTTGGCCATTCTGCTTCCTCGCGTCGGACATCCGCATTTGGCCACAAAAGTAGGCGTGTGATGCAAGATCTTGCCGATCGTCTCGCTCTCGAGAAGCGATGCGACCCTCCTCATGTCCCCTCATGTTCCCTCATGTTCCCTTATGTCCCCTTATGTCCCCTCATGTCCCCTCATGCGGCCTCGTGTATCCTCGTGCTGTACGGCACCAAGTCTCACGTCAGCTTCTTTCTTCCTGGACACGCCTGCCGCATCTCGCAGGTCCCTGATGCTCGCTCCATGTTGCGCGTGGCAAGTATGCAGCATGTCAGGGGAACTTTTGGATTGCTGCAGCCCTTCCGATGAGCGATTTATGTACGGCCTTGGTTCTCTGGATGGTCAGATGGTCGCTTCGTCAATCTCAAGTCAAAGACGGTGTCTCGGCACAAGTCTCCTCATCCTCCACGAACAGAATGTCTTTGCTTGTTTCCAAGCCACGGCCTTGACATTCGTCAAAGACCGAAACTTCCACGTAACGGCCGGCGGACGGCTTTGTCTCCGTGGTCACCTCCACGTCTTGCTGTGTCTGCGACTCAAAGGCCCACACGTGATGTGACCATAAGGGGGTAAGGTTAAGCGTGTGTGTATGTCTGTATATTTCATGTCGTGATTACGTTTCTGTATATACCGCGAGACTCTTGGGCCCAACTAGACCACCGTCCCTCGCCAACTCGCCATCAAACAGGTCCTCCAACTCCGGCAGAATGAACAAGACCCCTTCATTGACGCTGGCCTTTACAGCCGCCGTGGTTTCCACCGTCCACGGCCAACAGTTTGACGGCTATACTTTGCCTCATGACCTGCTTGGCCTGAGCGACGGCTGCTTCGCCACCGTGAACAGAACCATATCGTCTTGTCCGGCATGGCTGCCGAGATACGCCGGTATTGAGTACGTACGCCCCCAGGTTCTGTGCTTGTTGAGGGTAGATTGATTCGATCCAACCAAGCGGGATGTTGACAGATTATGCACCAATACGGCAGGGGAGCAAGCGTTGAGATTCTCCCGAGGGAGCAGCTTGCCGTCTTGTGCGAGAGCTCCTGTCGAAATGACCTGCAGAGCCTACGAACTTCCATCCTGCGTACATGCACCGCACCGTCGGATGTCATGGTTCCGAACAAAGTGGCCTACCCAGGTGAGTTTCTCGCAGAAAGGCCTCGATGCATCTCGGTCCACCGACGGAGAGGAGTGACCAGCAGTACACCGTTCTCATGTCGCTTGTTCTCTTCAACCCGCAGCAACCTTCCTCGTGGACCGCTTTCTCTACGCGGCCAGTCTATCCTGTCTAAAGGAAACGTGCGTCTTTCTCTTCTTGAAGCCCCCTTGGTTTGATGCAAACTACATGAACCGCCGCCTCTCCCCCTTGAGGACTCTCTCTCTCTCTCTCTCTCTCTCTCTCTCTCTCTTCTTTTTCTCCTCCAAGCAAGCAACGCTGACTGAAAAGGGGTTCCAAACTCTTTTTGCAGCGCGTCTGGGAAGTACTGCGACGTCGTCATAGCAGACTGGGCCAACCAGCCCAACTTCACCACGACGCAGACATGCTCCCAGTGCGAGCTCGGCATACAGCAGATGCAGCTGGCATCACCATTCGGCTTCAGCGACACGCTGGCGCAGACCTTTGCCGACACGACAAAGAGCTGCAGCGCCGCAGACTACAAGTTTGCCACGCCGACGTCGTATGCGCTCAACGCGACTGCGTTTCCCTCTCTACCTGCTGCCTGCACGGGGGCAGCCGTCTACACAGTCCAACAGGACGACTCGTGCGTCACCATCTCGGGCGCAAAGGGCGTGTCGACCTACCAGCTCATCAAGGAGAACAAGCTCAACCTCGGGTGCGACAATCTCCCCGCGGTAGGTCAGTCGGTCTGTCTGCCCCAGGGAAGCACATGCCGTACCCATCAGTTGGGTCTCTACGAGACGTGCGAGACCCTGATGGCGAGCTGGAACGCGACACTCGCCCAAGTCCTGGCATGGAACCCCATGATCAACTCGGCCTGCTCCAACATGGCGTCGTGGAGAGGCTGGTATCTCTGCTCGAGGTAAGCCAAGTAGAGAAGACGTTTGAATGATGAACAAAAAGGGGGAGAAGAGAGAGTGAGAGAGAGAGAGAGAGTGAGAGAGTGAAAGCCAATCAGTGTTCGTCTATAAAAAGCATCGTCAGCAGCTTGACCCTAACGCCAATCCTCCCATTAGCTCACCCTCGGGAACAACAACTGTCGATGCCGGCAACGCCGTAACAACGCCGGCTCCGGTGCCGACGAATGCGCAGCCGCAGTCAAACACGCGGTGCGGACAGTGGTACAATGTAAGCCTCTTCAGCATCGTGCCGTATAACACTTGTGCTGGTCTGACGCGCTCAACTTGTGCTGGTCTAACGCGCTTTATCTAAAAAAAAAAAAAAAAAAAAAAAAGGTGGAAGCTGGCGAGTACTGCGCCGCCATCTCTCTCAAGTTCAACCTCGCCCTGTCCGACTTTTACTTCCTCAACCCCCAGGTGAACCCGACCTGCAGCAACCTCTGGGCCAAGACGTCCTACTGCGTCAAGGCGGTAGGCAACATAGAGACGTATCCGGGCCACACGACGACCGCGGCGGCAACCACGTTTACGCGTCCGCAGACGCCAACCGCCTTCGTGCCGAGCCCAGTCCAGACAGCTCCCTTGCTCCCCACGGCCGCCGGCACCATCAGCAACTGCTTCCTATACGAGAATGCGTTTGACGCCGCCTCCACGCTGAAGGACCTCTCCGCGGCAAACACGTGCTCGAGCTGGGCAAGCTTCGCCGACGTCACCGTCGAGCAGCTCGTGGAGTGGAATCCCAGCCTCTCGGCGACCAACTGCGTGCTGCAAGCCGGCAAAAGCTACTGCATGCGAAAGTGGGAGACTCCCCGTAAGTTGGGCATTCCCCGTCTTTTCCGTCACAGACGACTCCCTCTCACCTTTTGCCTCTCGCCCCTTCCTTAGCGAATTCGACGGCGCCGCCACACGACTACTGCGTAGCCGCGAACCGCACGCGCATCCCGGCCTCCTCGGTTGCGCCACCGGGCTGCGGCTGCTACACAAACTTCCGCATCCAGGACAAGGGTGAGATGACATGGCTCTCTTCCGTTTGTACCGCCCTGACGGCAGCTGACATGACGCGGCAGCCAACTTCAACTGCTCCATGGTTCCGCAGCTGTTCGGCATCACGGTGGCGGAGCTAACCAGGCTGAACCCCTGGATCGGATCCGACTGCGACGGCGGTATCTGGAGCCGGCTGACGCGCGATGGCTATGAGCAGGTTTGCGTCCTGGCATCCGGCGGCACGCAGCCCGTCTCCCCGCCAGCGAGCACAGCCAGAGCAGTTCCCTCGACCACCACGGGAGCCGCACCCCCAGCTCCCACCCAGCCGGGGGCATCCAAGAACTGCAAGAAATGGCATACCGTCGTCAGCGGGGACGGCTGCTGGGCCATTGCGAACGCGGCAGGCATCGGCCTGGACGAGTTCTACCGGATGAACACGGGCGTGGGGTCGGATTGCAGCGCGCTTTGGCTGGGGTACGCTGTCTGCATTGGGGAGTGAAGAAGAGGCAAGGTTTTTTTTTTTTTTTCTTCTTTTTGTTCTTGTTGTTGTTGTTGCAAGTTCAGATTGCGACTTGACGTACTCGTTGAAGCGCACTGTCTACCTCACGCAACGCATCGCAACGACTAGAGAGGGGGCTCGCTCGCGGCTTCGATCTCTGCTCTTGACTCCTTCCTCCAATGACCTACCATATCGCTCTCTTCCTCCGTTCCGTCAATATATGGTGGTCTCACATACATTGAGTCCCAGTCATCCCGTGCCAGCCATTCGTATTTCCACATGTAATCCGCCAGCGGCATGTACATCCAGCCCACGTCTTCCTCCAGGTACTCGGTGGTGCCGTCGTGAAACGGAGCGGCCACGGTATAGTTCCTCTCGTCCGGGCCGAGCGGTCCCCAGTTGCGGTCCAGAATCTTGACCACTGGCGAGTTGACACCGGGATGCGCCATGGACTCGAGACAGATGTCGTCCGCGAAGAGACAGTACAAGTATCTGGGCGTGGATGATGCGCGCAACCACGTCGCGTCGGCCTCGAGGTCCGTGGCATCCGGCCGGAGACGCGCCTCGAGCTCCTCGGCCACCCAGGACTGGAAGTGATGGCGGACGTCGTGGGACGTGGCTCCGCTGAAGGGGCAGCCGGTCAGCATTCGCAGCAGACGGCGACCGCACGCGCTCGCGGAACAAGAACATACTACAGTGCCGGGTCATCAATGACGTGGAGATGATGAAACGGCAGCAAATCCTCGCAGAGGTAGAACCTGAGACCCTCCTGCACCGTGCTGCGCACGTCGTGCAGCATGCGCTCCCACGCGGGCTGGTGATTCCGGGAGCACCGATAGATCTAGGAACGCGTCAGCAAAAGGCCGTGGTCGGCGCGGCCCAAGGTGGCATGCGGCCTCACCACGAAGCCCCAGACCGAGTCGCGAAACTTGGCGCTCGTCATGGTGGACCGGATGAGGTCAGAGTCGAGGTCCGGCTTCGACGTGTAGTCGAGGTAGGTGGCTGGCTTTGCGGCGCCAGCCGCGTCCGCGGCCGGGTTGCTCATGGCTCGCGGGAAGGGAGAACGGGCTCCGCACCGACTCGGGACTGTAAAACGACGCGTCGAGGACGTGGCGACGCGGGCGTTGCGAGGAAAGGGCGAGATGAGATGTCGATGGATGGGGGCTGCGCGGGGGATGCGTTGCGAGAATCTGCCCGCGGCTCTGGCTGCGGCGCGCGGAATCATGGGAGCGGCTGGGTTTGGGGATGAGGGAGACGAGGCGGAGATGCGGTTAGGAGCGGGCGGTTATTGAGGTGATTGCGGGGGGTGGTTGGGCCGGACGAGACATGCATAAGGGTATTTGCTCTACGCACCGTGGATGGGTAAGTACATACTTCTGTACATGTACTTATGTACAGGGCATGTACAGAAGTAGGTACCTAGATGCAAGTGTCCACGGTCTCGTCTCCGCAGACGCGCCCCTTGCGTCTGCCTCCACAGGTCCGGGGACACGGCGGACCACGGACGGGAAGCACATCCCCGCGAGGTCCATTTCCCGTTCGGGATTCCCGTCCGTTACCCGTCCGTTATTCCCGTCCGTTACCCGTCCGTTATTCCCGTCCGTTACCCGTCTGTTATTCCCGTTCGTTATTCCCGTCCGTCATTCCCGTCCGTCATTCCCGTCGTGCATGTCGTGGATGTACATATGTACATATGTACATTGTACATGCCCGTACACAGTGGGTCGCAAGGAATTGCGAACCAGACCCTTTTCCACCAGAATTATACCGCAAAACGCTGCAACGACCTCGACGACCACTACCCATACATGGAGTATGTATGCCGTGCGGCTCAGCAGCATGGTCTCAATGCAAGGCCAGGGTCTAGCGGCCCGCGTTATAATCAGACACTACACGGGACCAGTCCAAGCATGACGAACCCCCTGGCGCAAGCGGCAAGTTACAAAGACGAGAGGAGCGCAAACAAATGGAATCTATTTCCGCAGTCTGCGTCCTCCCATGAAGCCCGCCCGTCACCGCACATGCAACGCTACATCTAGTGGCCGAACCTGAAATTCAAGCGCTTGTTGCCCTCGTCCTTGGTCGTCGCCAGATAGTGGACTCTCTCCCCCCGCGTCATGGACAGCCAGATCCTGTCCCTGCGCTTGTTTACGAGCACGTAGTATGCTTTGAGCCCGACGATGACGACAATGTTCCACGCCAGCACGCCCAGCAGGACCTTGTTGCCTCTGTAGTAGAAGGGCTTGTCGTCGTCTCGGTAGACCTGCGACGCGAAGATGCTCGCCATCTGCACCGCCATGTTGTACAGGGATGAGCCGACTGTGCGGGTTTGCACCGATCCCGCGTTGCGCGACGTCAGACCCACCAAGACGGCGTGGCAGTAGGGGTACCCGACCAGGAGGGTGGAAATGACCCATTTGGACCAGTTGCTGTTGGGGAACGTCGTCGGCAAGGCGACGAGCGCGATGAGGAGTGGCAGAGCCCACACTTGGGTGATCAGACTGATGAGGACTCGCTGGTTGATCTTTTCCGAGACCCAGGTCCAGAACAGCAGTTGGATGATGAAGAGCGTGTAGGCAGGAATCGTCAGCAGGTTCGTTTCGAACGTGTTGAACCCCAGTGCCTTGCAGGTGAGCGTGATGTAGGCTTGCGGGGGAATAAAGGGGATAATCCAGGTGAGTCCGAGCAGATAGATCGGCCACAGGTGGTAGTCGGTGAGCGCTTCGCGGAAGAGTGGCCAGCTCAGGCCCTGTCGATTGTGCATCGAGGCCTTGCCAGGGTCATCCAGCAACACGCGAGTCACCATCATGGTTTCTTCCTTCTCGGTGAACCACCCTTCTTTTGGCCGGAGAAGACCCTTGTATTTGCCTCGCGCCGTTTGAGTCGGCGATGCGGGGAGGTATAACCACGTCCAGACACCTATTAATCCGGTAAAGATGCCCTCAATCAGGAACATGTATCTCCATCCTTCGCGCAAGCCTCCGTTGCCACGAAGTTGGAGAATACCGTATGCGAGAAAGGCACCGACAATCTGCGTTGCCTGATAGGAGGTCCAGAACCAGCTCAGCCGTTTGGGCAGCTCTGCGTTTGTGAAGAAGTAACTGAGGTAGAGAATCGTATCCGGGATAAATCCGCCTTCTATAAGGCCCAGAAGGGAGCGGGTCACGTAGAAACTCGTTTTCCCACTCAGAGCCGCTTGTGATGCTGCTACAATACTCCAGGTGACCATTTGAATGGGGATCCACGTGTCTGGGCCGAGCTTCTTGCTAATTAGCTGCGACGGAAGCTCCGCAAACAAGAATGAGCAGTAAAAGACGGTCATGCCGTTGTTGTAGTCGTTTGTGTTTAAGCCAAGGTCGCCTGAGGATGTCGTCAGTCTGCGACTGTTTACGCAACACGGGTCCTTACAGAACCACCCCCCCCCAAACTCTTTTTATTATGCTCTCTTTCTGTCTTTTTTCTTTCCCCTTTTACCCCCTTATTTGTTCTTCTTTTTGGCCAAATAGTACGTGTCCGGTGGCAAGAGGACTTACTCAGCATGTTATCTGACAGAGCTTGAGAAATGTTCCCTCGATCAAGTTGCAATGCAAAAAACATGATGCAGGCAGGCAGCGCGATTTTCCAATTGAGCTATCCATATCGTGTCAATACCAAGAGACGACGCAGTAATGACTTGGCATGGTGCATCCCGAGACGAACCTTGCGAACCAAGATTTGCTCTTCCTCATCCGTCCATTTGGCCGCTGGGTCGAACCTGTGCGCACCCTCAAACCCTTCGACGGGTTTGTACACCTCGACAGCCTCTGGGGCCACAAATATTCCCTTGTTCTTGCTTGGCTTGTGTGACGACGCATCTACAGACGACGTGGACGATGAGCGAAAGTCGGTGTCGTAGCCAGCATCAATGGATACATGGCTGATGTCCTCTCCGCCTATCTGCCACCATTTTCGAGGTCGTTCGCGGATGCTGCTCTCGGTCACTTTCGGAACCTTGGGCGTGGGATCTGGAAAGGCTTCGATATTCCGAATTTCTGACATTTTTGCTGCAAGTTTCCTGGGCGCGTAAGCTCAAAAAGACGGAAGCCCATTTCTTTCTGCTGCACTCGGCTGACCAAGGGGCCGATATAAGTAGTATTGTCCATCCACAAGCTCCATCATTGTCAAGACCACTGTCTGTTCCTCATGATAAGGTAATCATCAAATCAAGTGCCAATCGTTCTTAAGTAGCGGGTAGCCGATTCCGTTCTTCTGTAAGTGAAACGCTGTAAGGAGGTGGGCGCTCGCTTGACGTGATGACATGGCTCCAAGTCGTCGTCGATTGCGTGACCGATAGCCACAGTCATGGTCCCGCAACGACCCCCGTTCCCCAGCCGATTTGCACTCTGGAGACGAGCACTAACTGCCTGCAAGGATGCATGGTATTAACCGGTCATCATTTGAACCCATTGCGTTATCGATGCTAACATGGTGGGGTCACCCGTGATCGTCGTCGAAGCCTATCAGTGACGACGCAGTGGTTCAAATGAGCACCGAATGACATGGTGTTGATCGGCGGCCTGGTCGAAGATGGTTAGTCCAACGGGTAGCCCTGGTAAATTGAAGCTATTTATACCTAGATGTTCCTTTTTTTCTTTCGTTTGTCTTTTTTGTTTCTGGTCTTTGGCTGTAGAACCGCCACAATGTGTGGCTTCGGCGAGTATTCGACAGCTTCTTTTGCCGCCCTAGGCGCAGAAATGCCAAATCAGAAGAGGCGACGGAAGAAAACTGCGAGTCGCGCATCGCTTCTGTCGAAGAAACATGGGCGGTTTTTGCTTTGGCTTTTTCTCAGTAGACCACCTTCCAATGCCGTGGCCGACATTCCTAGGTTCCTCCTATGAGGCGGCGGAACGAAAGGGACTCATCAAGCCAGCACCGGGGCCCAGGAAGACGGGAGACTGGCGGATGACCTGACGTGGAATCTCAGAGCCTGACTTGCGGTATGGGGGTTGTTGTCCAGTGTGGTGGGACTCGTTCTATCATTCTATTGGCTAGGCTTCCCATAGGTTTCCGAGCACGTAAGCATGTAGGAACGGCTGGGGTTTAACAAGGAGTAGCAATTAATGGAACAGCTTGTGGGTCGCGGCCTGCTTAATCCGCGTGCGGAGAAGTACAAAGAACCGACTGACCAATCAGAAGCCGTGTTGATCTCACTACATGTCTTCTGTGAGCTCCAGCCCGTCCATGGGTTGATGCAAAACGCGTCTGGCGCCATCTGTCCGGGTGACCACCAACAACCAGTTCATTGTGCCTGTGCGATGTAAGTATGTATGTACATGCCATGTTTAAGTACCTAGGTAGGTACTCTAGGTAGGTTAGTAGGTACATAAAGTAACATACAATGTGCAGTAAGCACACATGTAAGCAGGTCTGTGCTGGCCTCGGCCACGTGGCAATGCGGAGACAGGACTTTGACCAAAACCGCCATCCGATCCTTTTGTTTTTCCCAAGCACCCATCGCAGGCATCATGTCGGTTCTGACCGATACAGACAGTAGCAGCCCCCTTGGACGGAACAAACTTCCGCCCCCCACGGAGATGGACCGCTGCGGGACCACGGCAGCAAGACGTGAGGACTGGATGGAGAGACGTCTGGTGCATCCATGCACAATCCAACCAAGCCCGACGTTGAAACAACCAGACACCATCCGACTCCACACACGCGCCAGGCACGCGAAGCACGCGAAGCACGACGACCACGTAACCTGCGCACCTGTCATCGTCGATTGCATGCACAAGACGGAAATAACATCACGACACGACACGCCTCGCCAGCCTAGCCGAGAGAACAATGGCCCCCCGAAAGCGGGCAGCCGACTCCCATGGCGAACCGATTCCCAAGCGAAGATCCTCCCGCCAGGCCGCGGCGGCAGCAACCAAAAAAGAGTACGCCATCATTGCCATGCATCCCTGTTCCTACTCCATAATCGACACCGACGCGGTGTGCATAAAAAAAAAAAAAAAAAAAAAAAAAAGTTGCTGGGCACAAAGCCAGAGTCCTAACACCATCATGTACCAGAACGCCTCCGGTGCAACGACAAAAGCCCACGGCCAATCCAAGAGCTGAGTCCCTTGCAAACTCCACCAATGTCCCTTCACATGGGCCTGGCAAAGCCGTCAAGACGGCTGTTGCGAGCCCCTCCAGCGAAACATTGCATAGCGTAGACGTGGACGCCATTCCTGTCATGAACCCAGAGGCACCCAGGCACGAAGGCGAATGGTACTGGCTGATGAAGGCTGAGCCAGAGACTCGCCTTGAGAACGGCGTGGATGTCAAGTTTTCCATTGACGACCTGAAGGCCAAGACAAAACCCGAAGGGTGGGATGGTGAGCTTTCTTTCCCCTTTTTTTTTTTCTTTTTCTTCTGCTTTTTCTTACTCTCTAGACATACCAAATGATAATAGAAGAGGAGTGAATTGACTTTGGCTAGGCATTCGCGCATACGCAGGTACTTTCCGACCCTTGTCTAGCGTGTACACTCATATATTCAAAGGAAAGAAGAATAGAAAAAACAAATTAGAAAAAACAAATAGAAAAAAATTAGAAAAAAAATACATAAAATAAAATGTAAATTAGGAGACTGACTTTTTTTCCAGCAAGAAACCACATGCGGAATATGAACGTCGGCGATAAAGCCTTCTTTTACCATTCCAATTGCAAGGATCCGGGCATAGTGGGCATCATGGAGATTGTCAGGGAATTTTCCGAAGATGCATCGGCTCGTGAGCCCGGGACACCATATTACGACCCAAAATCCACCAAGGAGAATCCAAGATGGAGCCTTGTCCACGTCGAGTTTCGTAAAAAGTTTGCTGTGCCCATCACGCTCAAGGAGCTTCGTGAACTGGGCACCTCGGGAGGTCCTTTGGAAAACATGCAGATGCTGAAGCAGTCGAGACTGAGCGTGAGCAGGGTCAGCAAAGAAGAGTGGCAGGCTCTGTGCAAGATTGCGGATCAGAAGGCCAATGAAGCAGGGTTGGAACATGAAATGGCGAAGGGGTCATAGTTTGCTCGATGTGTGTCAACCCTGTACCCCCCGGGGGGGGGAAGCTGCATCAGTCTCAGTTTCTACGAAAAGCGACTTGCATGGCTTTGTGGAAGAAAGGGGCCGAAAGAAAAGAGAGAAGAGCAAAAGGAAAGAAGGGAAAAAAAAGAGAGAGAGAAAAAGAAAGGAAGGGGAAGGGGAAGAGAAAATAAATTAAAAGAAAAAAGAAAAGAAAAAAGAAAAGAAAGGGGGTGGCTCGGCGTGGTCTTTAGTCCAACGACGTCCACGTCCGACTTGCAGCTTTGCGGCTATCACATCAGGAGCAAGAAGACCGTGTCATGTCCATGTACGACGCTCTATATGTCTTGACTGTTAACAGCATGCATGATAGCAAGATCCTTGAAGCACGCACATTACTCGAGGATCGAGCGTCGACAAAAAAAAAAGAGACATGGTCCGGTCGAAGAGATTAGACAAAGGTAGCAATGCGTTTTTTCCTAGGGGGGTTTCCGGTTTTTTTCTTTTCTTTTCTTTTTTTTTCTTTTTTTTTTTTT
>SRPV01000178.1:0-31297 GCA_018360135.1 Claviceps sorghi | reverse complement strand
TATTAAGCTTTACTTTTATCCTATTTATATCTATAATATAATATAGAAATAGTATTAGTAAGCTAAAAATATAAAAATTAATAGTGCTAAAAACTATTAGCACTTAAAGAATACCTAAGGATTTTGCTAATCCTATACTAAAATTAATAGTATATTAATTTATAGCTTTAATCTTTAGGTAAGGTATTAACTTTATTAATGCCTTTACTTAGTTAAGTTTAGCAGTTAAAATGCCTATAGCACTAGTATTAGGTATAATTCCCTAAAATACCTTATTATTATATCTTTTTTTTAATATAAAGCATTAAGGGTTAGAGTTATTAGTGTAGTTATAGAGGTTATCTCTTAATAGGGTATATTTAAAAGCGTTATTCTTAAGTATTTTTAAGAGTTAAAATCCTTTAAAAGTTAAGGTTTATAGTATATTTATTAGTAGCTTTAAAGCTAGCTTTATATTTATAATAAGGGTTGTAGTAAAAAATTATATAAAGGTTAGCTTTAGAGGGTTTTATTACTCTTTTTCTATAGTAAAGAAGGCATTAATAGCTTACTAAGCTAGGTAGTCCCCCTTATTATTTTCTTTTAGTTCTTTATTACTATATTCCTTTAAAATACCTTTAAAAGCTTATAAAAAGGTATTATAGCTACCTTCTATAGGTAGCGTTTTATAGTTCTTACTCTTCTACTACTTCTTCTTTACCTTTTACTACTTATACTTAAGGTAGTTAGTTAATTAGCAGCTTTATTTACTATAAATAAAGCACTTATAGGGAAAATATAACTTTTCTTACTTTTATATAGAAAAATAGGACTTATTTACTTAGCTATAGTAGCAGTCTATAAAGTAAGCCTTATTATAATTACTTAGATTACCTATTTCTATAATTTATTACTATAAGCTAATAGTCTTATTAACCCTTAAGCATTTCCTAAGGTTTTTAAGCACTCTTTTAAAGGTTAGTATATAGATAAAGAGTGCTAATTTATACTTAAGAACGCTACTAATAGCTATAATTAGCTAACTTTAAAGCTTTATATTAACTATATTTAGTAGAAAAAGGCTATAGTAGATTTTCTTAAGTTTAGTAATAAGAAGCTTAAGGCACTATAACTTAGTCTTATTAAGATTATTAGTAATAATTTTACTAAAAGTAAGTTTATTCTATTTAATTTAATAAAATTACTAATTACTTTTTGTTTTAAAGTAATTCTTTATATAAGTTATAAGCTTATAAAATAGTAGAAATCTACTTAAAAGTATATTAAGGTAGAAGGTAAGGGTATCTTTTATAAGTATTATTAGAAAAGCTTAGAGCTAAACCTCTTATAGAATATTGCTTCTTATATATATATTAGTAAAGATATTAACCTTTAGGGTAATAAAGTTATATATCTTATTACTATATTTATCTTCTTTAATATATCCCTTAGTAAGGTCTCTTAAAATTTAGTAAATTTACTTATTTATAAGATTGTTAGGAGTGGGCATTTATAAGTTTCCTTATAGGTCTTATCTCTTTTATTAGTTATTAAGGTATTAACTTTGCTAGCTTTTAATAGGTTTTAGCTATTCTTTAGGTTATTTAAGATAATATACTTAACTCTATAGTTTAAAGAGTCTTTAAAAGCTTTTTTATAGTAAAGGGAAAGCTAAAGGGATTCTTTTAGCTTATAAAGTGTGAAAAGGGAGCTCTTATATATATTATATAGCTACATAGGGTTCTTATATATTTTATAAGCTAATAAAAGGGTTTTATATACTTTACTCTTTTAAAGGGGGATTTTATATGTTTTATATAGGGGAAAACAGTGAGTTAGGGAACCTTTAGTTAATTTCCTTATTAGTAAGCTCTTTTAACTTAAAAAGGGATTTAGTAACCTTAGCTTATATACCTTTACTAAGCTTAATTCCTTAGTCTTAAAGAATATCTCTTAAAGCTTTTTAAATTAAAGCACTAATTCTTTTAAAGTTAGAGAATTCTTAATCTTTAAAATCCTCTTAGAAGTTATAAATTATTTACTTAAGGCTTTAGTTCTTATTATAGTATAGCTAAATATAGTATATAAATATATTATTAAGCTTAATAAAAGGAGTGGTATAAAGGTTAGTTAGGTTATTCTAAGTATACTCTTAGTTAGGTAAAATTATATTATAGAAGCTCTTAATAATACTAGGTATAGTATTAGGATATAGGTGTTTTAATTCTACTATTAAGCTAAAATTAAGGTTTTCTTACTCTTATAATATCTTTTAAAGAGAGTCTTTCTTTTATAGTTATATTATAGTATTATGTTTATTAACTAGCTTAGTTAAGGGAAAAACTTAGTTTTTACTTTAAAGGCTAGGAAGTAAGAAATTAAGGGTTTTTATTATAATAGATAATAAAAATAGAGGTCTTTTTATATTATTATTAAATTACACTAGATAGCTCTAGGAGCTACTTTCTAGTACCTTTGCTTATTTTACTATATAAGAAAAACCCTAGAGTAGGGAGGAAAACCTATATACTACTATATATTAGCCTATAATTAGGGCCTCTATACAGGACCTTAGCGGTTCTAGTGTGTAAAATATAGTGTGCTACTAGCTAAGTTAGCAGCTATAGTTACTAAAAGGGCTAAGAAAAGATTAATATAGTAGGCATATATAATTTATATATTAAAGACATATAGTTTAAACGTATATTAAAGATATCTAAGTATAGTCTAATTTAAAGCTAGTAGGAGTCTATATTAGTTGCTTATTTAATACTTTTAAAATATATTATATAGTAGTTCTATATTAAGTAATATATTATTAAACTTACCTAATTAGGAATATAGTTACTAATTTAGTATATAGTTACTAATTTAGTATAAATAAGCTAAGGGTTTAGTTTAAGTCTAAGGTAAAAGTTTATTAGTATTACTACGCTTTTATATTTTTACTTTTTAATTTCCTAATTAGGACTAGCTTACTAATAAGTAATTTAAAGGGTTAGGTCTTTTTTTATAAGTAAGGCCCCTCTTCTTAGGTTTAAGGATCTCTCTTTCCTCTTTTTCTTTATAGTAAAAGCTTAAATTAGTAAGTACTCTTCTCTCTTTCCTTTAATTTCTAGTATAGGCCTAGTTTAAGTCTTTAGTTTTACTAATAATTTTAAGGGAAAACTATACCTTAATAAACTAATTAAAGCTTAGTAAGTTATCTTAAGGTTTAGCTTAGTTTTAGTACTAACCCTTTTAGGGCCCTTAATAGTAATAGCCCTATAATTCTTATATTATATAAATAAAAAATCTAAAAAAAAGTTACTATAATTAGAAAGGTAAGTTCCCTCTTAAGCCCCCCTTAAGTCTATTATAGCTACTAATTATTTAGGCACTAATAGTTTCTATTTTAAATGCTATATAGTAAGGTATAATTATAATAGGGTAAGTTATTTTAGTTTACTTTAGGTTTAGTATAGTCCCTAATTAAAGCAGCTCTTACCTATATATATCTTTTACTAAGTAAAGGTATAGGCTCTTCTTAATTTTTAAGTAACTTATAATAATAAAGATAAGAATAATTTAAAGTCTCTATTTAATATAAGTTTAGTTTAATTCTATATTTATTCTTACTTAGCTAATATATTATAGTTTAAAGTATATAAGAAGGTTTAAGGGACTACTTAGCGCTTAGTTAATACTAAGCTAAGTATAAGTTAAACCCTTACTATTACTAAGGTAGTCTTTAAGGGCTTTAAATAGAATATACTAAGTTATATAGAACGTTTAGCTATAGCTATAGAGTAAACTAACACTTTATTAGTAATAATAGCTATAGTAGCTATAAAGGGGAATTTAGCTAGAAATAGTAAAGAGAGAGAGAAAAGAATAAAGAATAGAGGTAAAATAAATAAAAAGAGAGGGGGTTTAAAGGGAGGAAAGGGGGGGGCAACTTAAGGCTATAGTAAAACCTAAGAGCGCCCTTAAGGCTACCTTTAAGGCACCTAAAGTATCTTTAATAGCTATTTTTCTTTTTACTTTATAATTTTTATAGATAAATAAATTAGGTAGCTATAGTTTAGTCTTAGTATAGCCCCTTTTTTACTACCTTTTTATATTTATTTATAGTTATTAGTCTTTATATAATAACTATATAAGCTCCTTTTTACTTATATCTCCCTTATCTCCTTATTAAGTTTACCTTAGGCCCTATCTTTCTTTATATAGTTAATCTTCTATCTTTTCTAAAGTATAAAGGCTAAGTAATATTAAGAGAGTTAGCTAATGCTAAGTATTTATTAAGTAAGGTATTTTACTAATTTAAGTAAGTTAAAGGCTATATAAATATCCCTTTAATCCTATATTAGTCCTACTTTAGCGCTTATTAGTTAAAGGTAGTTATATTTTAAGCACTATATAATTAGATATTAATAATTCTCTTTTTTACCTTAGTAGTAATATATTAGTAATTCTACCTTAGGAATATAGTAGTTATAAAAGAAGTAATTAAGGCTAATCTTTTTTATATATATCTAAATAAGGGCTACTAATTTAAACTTAGTAAAATAGTAGTAGAGTTAAATAATTTTTACCTTAAAATAAAAGTTAAGGTTCTATTTAGCTATATATTAGTTTTAGTATAAATTATAAGTAAAGGCTTTAGTTTTATTCTTATATTACTTATCTTTTTATTCTTTTTTTAGTTTTTAACTTAAGCTTAAAGCTTTAAGATTAAGGGGAGGGTAGTTTAAGAATAGCTTATAGTTTATAACTTATATTTGCCTTTAATAGGTTGCTTAATAGTAAAGGTATATTACTACTATAGTATATATAGTATAGATTTTTATTACTATACTATTTAATTTAATATATTTATAGTATTACTAAACCTAGTAGTTAAGATAAAGATTAAGGAATAGTATTACTATTTTAGTCTTAAGTAAGGTTTATAGTATTGCCTTATAGGCGCTTAATATTACCTTAAGGCACTTAGTTTATTTTATAATAAATACTTTTATAATTCTTTTAGCTATATTACCTTATTTAATAGAGGTATAGTATATGCTTATACTATATATAATAAGGCTTTATATAACCTATATATATAAGAGTTTTAATTCTTATAATAGGCACCCTTATATAAATACTATAAGTATAGTAAGAGCTAGCTATTAGTATATAAGCTTTTTTATAAGTTACTTTTAGTATACCTTTTACTATAGCTTATAGTATATTTAGACCCTTAGAAAGTATATAGCCTATACTAACTAAATTATAGTGTTTTTAAGTTAAACCTATATTATATTTAATTATTTTTTTTTAGTAAAGTAAATAAGTTTGCTTTTTTAAAAGTAAAATTAAAGGCTAAATTCTTAAAACTATTTTTAGCAAACCTTTTAAGTAGTCTTAAGGTATTTCTATATCTCTTTTATTATATATTTATATACTAAGATATTTATATTATTTAAGAATTTAAGCACTAAAGTAAAGTAAATTATTTTAAGTTTTTTATATAAAGGTATAATATATAATAGAAATAGTATTAGGAATATAAAGGATCCTTATAGAACCTTTATAGATATAGATTAAGTAATAGCTATTTTTCCCTTAAATATTAGGTAGGCTTCTTATTTATTAATAAAGGCTTAGGCCTACTATACTATTTATATAAGTAATTTAGTAGTAAGTATTATATATATTAGTTATTTATAGTAAACTATATTAAAGGCTATAGAAATATTTAGTTAAAGAAGTAATATAGTCTTACTATAATACTATACTATTTTTATAGCTTTTACTAAAATATTAAGGGCTATTTTAGTAAATTAGTTTACTTTATTACTTATTTAAAGATTAAAAAGGGCGCCTTTCTCTTTAAATATATAGGTAATTTATACTATTACTACTACTTAAAGGATTTTACTTATTATACTTAAGAGAGAAATAGGTTGCTATACTTTTATATATTATATCTTTAAGGGTGTTTTCTTAGGCTTATATAAGATAATTACCTTAGCTTTTTAGAATAGTTTTAAGTAGTATTTAGCTTAATAGTATATATTAAGAAGAGTAGCTAGTATATAGGCTAGTAGTTTATTATATACTTTTAGAAACCTTATTAAAAGCTTATTAAATTTAAGCGCTTTTTAGTTTAAAAGCTATTTAAAGATATTATAGATCTTATTTATTATAAATTTATTCTTATTAAAGAATGCTATAGAATTAAAGTAGGTACTAAGGTTATTTAAAAGGTTATTTATTCTTACTATAAATATTAAAAAGAATTAATTAAAAAAAGCTTTAGCTTTACCTTAATAAGTATATTATAGTGTTTAGGATTTGCTTATACCTTAATATAAAAATAAGACTTATTAGGTTTTTAATAAGAGTTTGCTTTTTAGTTTAGCTTATTATTTAAGCTTTTAAAGGCTTTTTTTACTTACTATTGCCTTTACTACTACTCTTTACTAAAAGCTATATTATTTATTATATATAATATAGTCTTAGTATACTACTGCCTTAAATATAGCTTCTTAATTTACTAAGGTATATTAATAGCGCTATTATCTTTAAGCTTTATAAGCATTTTAAACTGCCTCTTTTATCCTAAGGTTTTACTATAGTTATATATAGGGACTAATATAAGGCCCTTTTAGTATTATAGTTATAGTAATAATATTAAGTTCTATTATAAGCTATTTAGTAAATATATTTATATAGCTTATATATACTAAGGAGAAGAGAAAATTATTAAGGTAAAGCTAATATACTACCTTAGTAAATATAAGGTTTTTATTTATATAGTGCTATTTAAATTAGTATCTTATAAGTAAAGGGTTAATATCTTTAGTATTAATATAAATAAGCTATAGTATATAGTTAAAACTAATAAGGTTATACTCTCTTAAAAACTATAATATTATATCTATAAATATTTATATATAATTAATAATACTATCTCTTTTACCTTAAGTTCTTTATATTATTTCTCCTTAAAATATAGTAAGTTTAAGCTACTACTACTTTATAATTATAAGTAATATTTTACTTTTTAATAATATATATTTATAATAGTTTTATAATAAATAATATTAATTAAAGTCCTTAATAAAAATACTATAAGGCTATATAAGCTTCTTTAAAAGTATATAAAAAGGGGATATTTAGTTTTATTTATAGTTAAGGGAGTAGATTAAGTAAATATTAGTGTTTTATAATATAATTATATACTAATTAGTGCTTATTTATATTATTTATAACTTAAGACTATAGTAGTAGTAAATATATATAGCTATATAGTTACTTTAAGCTACTAGTTAGTAAAGTTTAAAACTTAAGTTAAAAGGTAGTTTACTACTTTTATTAGGTTCTTAGAGTATAACTATATTAGTTTTAGGCTAAGCTTTAAGAGCTATATAGACTAAGTAGGTTTTCTTTTATATATTTTAATATATAACTTATATAGTTATATTTATTAATTAAAGGGGGTATTAGTTTTTATTAGTAGTGCCTTTACTATAAGAGTGTTATAGTTTTATAAGAAAGCCTTAATAGCTTCTCTTAGGTAAGGGGGGGGTAGTATAGTAATAGAGTCTCTATTAGCTATTATTAAGCAGCTACTTTATAAATAGCTAGTATATTTTTATAGTAATACTTTATAGAAAAGTGTAAAGTTAGCTAATTTTCTCTTATTTTTTATTACTTTAGTTTATTCTTTAGTTTTTAGTATAGCTAAGATAGTAAAGGTATTAGGCTAGTTTAGGTATATAATATAGGCCTTTACTTATTACTTATTAGTAGTTTTATAACTCTTTAACTATACTAAGTAAGGACCTAAGTAGTTTATATAGTATTTCTATACTACTTTTATAAAGGCTAAGTAGTTACTTTTATTATTATAGTAGGCAGCTATATAGTAGCTATAATATAAAGCTAATATATAGTATACTACTATATAGCTATATTTAAAGTATTAGTAGTATTAATAAGGGTAAAGGGCTTTATTATAAGGTTTAGCTTTAAATATTTTTACTTTATATATAATTCTACTATAGTATAGTTTATTAGCTATATTAATATTATTAATACCTATAATTAGGGGCGCTTATATAAAGGTTTTATATAGTTTCTATGCTATTACCCTTATAATTATATACTTATTAGTATTAGCTAAGTTACTTATAATAGTTTCTTTTATAGTATTTTAGGTATAGTAAATAGGGAAGCCTTTAATAATAATACTAAATACTTAGTAGTTTAATATTACCTTTAGTTTAAATATAGTTTAAACCTAAGTAGTATTTTTTATATAAGCCTTAGCTATTTCCTTAAAGGTAACTACTATATCTTTACTATAAAGGCAGTATACTACTACTATAATATTCTTACCTATAGCCTTATTAATAATATTAATAATCTCTTTTAAGCTATAGCTTTTAGCTATATTACTAATACTTTATTCTTTTATAATAGTTTTATAATAAATATATAAGGGGACTATTATAGAAGTAAAGGGTTAGGCTACTATAATAAAGGGATAGGTAGGTAGGCTATTAATTATAACTTATACCTATAATATTTCTATTATAGTTTTAAGCTAAAGTGCCTTTTTAACTACCTTTTTAACTATTGCCTTAAGAGTAGAAGTTATTACTAAGTCTCTTAGTATTAAGTAAAAGTAAGTTATAGCTTTCTATTAAGCTTATATAGTTTCTATATTAATAATATATAGAATAATATTTTAAAGCCTTTTTAGCAAAAAAAATAGTATTAACTTAGCAATTTTATTATATTTTAGTTATAAGTGTACTAATACTTAGTTCTATATTGCGTTAAATATAAGCTTAACTTAGTTACTAAACATAATCCTACCTAAATTAGTAAAGGGGTTATAGTAACTTTAAAAAAGGCTATAATTCCTGCTATTTATAATAATATTTATTATATTACCTACTGCTTCTATACTTTAGGCTTAATACACTATTAGAAAGGGGGGTAAATAGGTAAGGCAAATCTTTTTATTAACTTTTTAAGTAAATTAGAGTTAATTCTATAGCGCTATTGCAGTGTAGGCGAATTCGCAAAAGTTTATAAGTAATAAATATTATATTATTATTTAAGTAGCTAAAAAAAGTTTTAAAATTATTAAATAGTAAATTAATACCTAAGTAAAGGTAATATAATATTTAATATATTAACTAAACCTTATATTTTTTAAGTCTTCTTATATATATATTAAGGCTTTTATATACTAAATTAGTGACTAAGCGTAGGCACTTAAGCGCCGCACGCTTCGGTCGCCTTATAAGGTGTGCACACCTTATATATAGGCCAACCTAAACTAGCATTATGTTAAAACTATATAGGCCCTTTTTAATTCTTTAAAACTACTACTATTTAAATATTAATCTCTCTTTAAATTTAGACTTTTCTATCCCTTTTATTAGTACCTACTATTATATATAGCTTAATAAATAGTAGACTTTATTTTCATAGCTAAAAATACCTTAGGGCCCCTTTCGGCCTTAAGAGATACATAAATACGCTATATATAGGTTTTCCTCCCTATACTAAAGTTTTTTCTTGTGATGGATTTAAGCTTTAGGCTCGGATCCTAAGCGCTCCCTTTATAGGCCCTTTATAGGCCTATAAGGCTTACTTAGAGTTGCCCTTATACACCTATATTATATATAAGCTAAATATATAGTAAAGGGAAAAAGGGCTTCCTTCTTCTCCCTTAAAAATATTAATAATACTATTATTACTAAAAAGTAATAGCCTTTTAAGCTAAACTATAATAATTAATATCCTTTACCTTTTTAATAAATATAGGGATTATAATAAATTTAAATTAAGGTAATAATATAATACTTTTAAAGAGTATATAAGAACTTTAATACCTTTAAAAAAGGGTTATATAATAAGATATATAGTTAGAAAGTATATACCTTTAAATAGCTATAGTAAGTATGCTACCTTATAATATTACACTAGCTTTATATAATATAATATTAGGTAAGCCTTAGTAAAAGTAGCCTAAATATAAGCTATTCCTAATAAAGACCCTTTATAATAGTAATAAGGCCTTCTTTTAAGCTTAATAAAGCTTAATAATATATAAGCTTAAGGCTAATTCTAGTTTTATTAGTAGTAACTATAATAAATAGTTTTTAATTTATTAGAACTTAAGGCTAAAGATTTAAGCTTAAGTTACCCCTTTCTTTAAGTTAAAATATACCTTTATATATATTTTAGGGCGATTTTTTACCTACCTTAATAATATATTTATAAACCCTTATTAAGAGAAATACACAGTTTTAGAGCTAAATTAGCTTAAATAGTATACTAATAAATGCTTTATAGATTTTTATATTTATTTTAAATAAAAGTTAGTTTTAGTAAGGGGTATTAACTAAGTAGATATAGTAAAGCTATTTAAACTTTATATAGCTTTTAATAAATAAATATAGGACTACTATATAAGTTATAATATCTTTTATAATAACTATTATAAGGCTATTAAATATTACTATAGTATTATACTTAATATTAACTTATACTACCTTAAGAAATATATTAAGGTAAAGTAATTTAGCTATACTAACTATAATAAGAATAGTAATATAAAAATAACTAATATTAATTTAACTTTCTTCTTAATAGTAATAAGTAAAAAAGGGAAGTTAAGAAAGAAAGTAGTTAAAAATAAAGCTAGTTTCTTAATAAAGGCTAAGTAAGCTAAGTAAGTAATACTAAAGGTATATTAATAGTAGAGGTAAGTAGGTTAATACCTTTACTATAAAGTTATTAAGCACTTTATTTAGTAGTATTACCTTTTACTACTAAATTATTTAGTAGATATAGTAGTAGTATAGATTTATAAAGTCTTTAAAGAGAATATAATAAGTAAGTTTAATAGCTTTAATTTAAAAAAAGATAGCCTTACTATTTAAGTTTTAGTAGTAAAGGTAATAATAATATTACTTATTATACTAATTACTATATAGATTAGTTATAGTAGAAGTATAGTAAGATAAAATAAAATATAAAATTACTACCTTTTTTTATTTTACTTTTTTATAATAGTCTCTCTTTCTTTTAAACCTAAGTTAATAATAAGTATAATAGCTTTATAGTTATAAATAAAAAGGTTATATAGTAGCTTAGTCTTACTTATATTTACCTACTATATATATATAGTATTATAATAGCTATAAAGGCGCCTAACTTAATCTAAGAGGTAGTAGTAATATAGCTATATATTATATATTTAGTTTACTTTTAGATAAATATTAATAAATAGGTCTTCCCTATAGCTACCTATATAGTCCTAAGGTTATTCTATAACTATATCTTAGGTATATTATAGCTATTATATAATAGAGTTAAACTTTATATAGTATAGCGCTATTTAGTAGTAAGTATATGTTTTAAATTAGAAATTAAGGCCTTTAATATATAAGAGGTATAATACCCTACCTTAGCTATCTTAAGCTTTATTTACGCTAGCTTAGTATATAAGGTAGTAAAGATAGGGTTAAATATATCTCTTATAATTACTAGTCTCTATAAAATAATATCTATTTTATTAACTTTAATAGGTTTCTTAGTTTTAAATAAAGTAGCTATTTTAAAATAACTCTTAGTAGAGTTTAGGGACTTTATAAACCTCTTTAGTAAGGAAAATATAAGTACACTACCCCCTTATTAAGGCTAATTAAACTACTATATTTACTTATAGTAAAACCTTAATAGATTAGTATTAAAGCTTCTTTAGGCGCTATTATATAATATACTATAGAATTAGCTATTAGAGATTTAGAAATAAATTATAAAACTTATAGATAAAGGATAGATTTAAGCCTCCTTTTTATTAGCTATAGCCCTTATACTATTAGTTAAAAAGGTAGGGGGTAGTTAGTAGTTTTATATAAACTATTATATATTAAATAAGGTTATAAACTAAGACTACTACCTACTACTACTTATTAAAGAGACTTTACACTCTCTTATAAAGGCTTAGTAGTTTATAAAGCTAGATATTTATATTGCCTTCTATTAGATTTATATAGCTAAGGGGGATAAATATTTAATAGCATTTTATATATATTTTAGCTTATTTAAATAATTAGTATACCTATTTAGCTTAATAGATACGCTAGTAACGTTTTAGCACTATATTAATAGTACTCTAAGGGACGCTTTAAGGGACTATATAATAGCTTATCTTAATAATATCCTTATTTACTTTAGTAGCTTATATAAGGACTATATTTAGTAAACTTAAGAAATTCTCCTCTACCTTTAATAAATAGAGTTATACCTTAATATTACTAAGTGCGCTTTTAGGGTAATAAAGGTTAAGTACTTAAGGTTTATTATTTAAGTAAGATATATAGTATACTTTAACTTAAAAAAGATTACTACTATTTATAACTAAAAGGCTTTAACTAAGGTTAAGAGTATTTATAGCTTTTTAGATTTTATAAACTTCTATTAGGAGTTTATTATAAACTTCTTAAACCTTATTAAGCCTTTATTAGCTTTAATATAAAAAGGGATACTATTTATATAATTCTAAGCCTATAAGGATATATTTTAGCGCCTAAAATTAGCTTTTATTTTATACTTAATCCTAGCCTAATAGAACCTTAATTAAGATATAGTAGTAGAGGCAGATTCTTTTAGGGAGGCTATTAAGAGTTACCTCTCTTAGTATAATAAAAAGGGTGTGCTTTACTTAGTTATATACTATTTTATATAACTAATAGTAGTAAAGTAAAACTATACTATATATAATAAGGAATTTCTTAGTATAATTTCCTATTTAAAGGCTTAGTTAATAGAACTTTAGAGTATAGCTTATTCTTTTATAATTCTTATAAACTATAAGAACTTAGAATACTTCTTTAGCTTTTAGGAGATATTTAAATAATAAGCTTACTAAGCTAAAATACTAATACTTTTTTACTTCTATCTCTATTATTACTTAGGCAGTTAAGCAAAGAGGCTAAATATATTATTATATTAAAAATAGAATAAGTTTAAGGCAGCCTTAATAAGGCAGGCACTTATTAACTTAGTCTTTACTATAGTAGTTAAGGAGACTTTAAGTTCCCTTACTAGTTCTTAGAAGGGCTCCTTAAGTATTTGCTTAATATTTAATAAAGTTCTATTAAAGGGGCGTAATTTCTTTACTAAGATATACCTTTAAAACCTTTAAAATACTAATATTTAAAAGGACCTTACCTACTTAGTAAAGTTAAAGGTATTATAAAAGAGAGCTTATTAGTTTCTCTTAAAGGCACAGACTTACTAATAAATAGTAAACTATAGGGTAGATATATATAAGGTGCTATTATTTTAGGGCTAACTTTAGGCCCTATAATATAAGCCTTTAATTATAGTACTAATTTACTATATTTATAAGTCTCCCTTACTAAGCCACCTAAGTAGAAATATTATATTTTAAGCCTTTTATAAGGACTTTTACTAGAAGGGAATGTTAGCTAATATTATAAGGTATATCTAAAATTACTACTATTTTACTAAATAAAAGAGCTATTAGCTATACTAAGGCTTACTACACCTTATTCTAGCTTTAGACTGCTTTTAGTTATAAATCTTTATTAACTTTATAATAAACCTCCTAACCTCTTTACTAAATACCTTATAGTACTTTATAGTAATTACTAACTACTTATTAAAATATATTTAGCTTAAAGCTATAATAATTATAGTATCTAAGGTATATATATAGCAGTTTTTAGAGTATTAGTAGTAGTTTTATAGATTTTCTTAGAGTATTATTTCTAATTATAGCTTAGATTAAATAAGAGGGTTTTAGTTTATACTATATTCCCTTACTAAAACTAGCTATTTATTATTTATATTATACTATCCTTAAACTAATAGTAGTACTAAATAGGTAAACTAAGAGATATAAGCAATTCTTTATACTATTATAGGATTTTTATAATATAATTAGCCTTACTATCTTTCTACCTATTAGCTTATATTAAATAACTATATATTTACTATTATAAGAGTTAGTATAAACTTAGCCCTTTATAGATTTAATATAAATCTTATTTAGTATATTAAGGGCCTTACTAAAAGCCTTATATTATTTAAAAGGTAGATAGTTTAGTTTTTTAAATATATTTATAAAGGTATATAGCTAACTTAAGTAGTAATAGATTTTATATAGTAATACTAATAGAAGATAGTAAATTATATTTATTAGTTAATAAAGAAGTTTATAGTAAAGGATAAGGTATAGTTAAGACTTTACTATATAAAGACTAATTATTTAAGTTAAAAACTAAACTAAGTTATAGTAAAGTATATTATATTAAAGGTCTCTATACTATTAACTATTTACTTAAATATATTAAAGGGTATATACCCTATTTTTTATATTAACTTAGTAAAATATACTATAAATAACCTACTTTTATTTTAGGTCCCTTAAAACCCTTATTTAAACCCTTAATTATTTTAGCCTTTTAATAACCTTAAGTTAATAAAATATAAGGTAAAAGAAATTTTAGCTACTAAAAACACTTAAGGTTAAAGGGGCTAGTATAATATCTTAGTAAAATAAGTAGGCTATATATAGCTAATATAAAAGCCCTTAAAAAGTATAAAGGATATTAAGGCTTTAGCTTAGTTTAAAGCTAAGTAAAGTAATATATATTTATATAATAGTTTAGTTATATATTTATTAACTTTTATTTTATACTTAATAAAAGGCTTACTTAAACTTTAATAAATTACTTTAATATACTATAAGTTATTCTCCTTCCCCTTTTAGTAAATATTTAATTATTTATTTTTATTACTATTTTTCTTTTTCTTATCTTTAGCTAACCCTTTAATTTATATTAAATAGTACTAGCTATTAGCATTTTACTTTTATATTAAGGCTAGCTAAAGTATATAAAAGCTAAATAAAAGGTAATATTATAAATTAATAAATATTTAAAAGCTAGCTAAGGTTAAGCTAAGTAAGGATAGTAAATTAGTTAGTATTACCTTATAATAGTAAGGTAAAAGGGGGATAGGTTAGTAAAAGATAGTAAATATAAATAAAGTAGTAGTAAAAAACTTAGTTAAGATAATAATAAGTAATAAATAAAAAATAGCTAAAGTAGTAGTAAATAATAAATAAGAAATATCTTAGGTAGTAATAAGTAATAAATAAGGGATATTTAAAGTAATAGTAAGTAATAAATAATAAGCTATAAAAGGGGGCTAAAAGTAACTAAAAGTGTTACTAGCCTAACTAAAGGGATACTTATAATTAAGATAGTAGTAAATACTAGCTTATAAAAATATTAGTATAGATAGAGTAGTTAAAGATAATATAGGTATAGTAAATATAGCTTAATAGTATAAAAAAAAAGAGAATAAAGGTATAGTAAGTAAGGATTAAAGTAAGGTAAAAGAAGGTTAAAGCTAAGATAAAAAAACTTAAAATATACTAACTATAATATATTTAAATAAACTACTAAATAAAGGGATAACTAAGCTACTATAAGCTAAAGTTTAATACTTAATAAGTAGCTAAGCTTAATAAATAAGTAGAGGTAGGTAATAAAATAAGGTAAAAGTAGGCTAGCTAATAAAAAGGGCTACTATAAAATAGAAAGTAATTATAGTAAGTATAGCTAAGAATAAGGCTAAGAATAAGGTAATAGTAAAGCTATTACTATAATTACTACTATTACTCTTACTATTAATAATAATAAAGGTAGTAATAGTAGTAATAAAGTAAATAAAAGTATTAATTAAATAAGAAGTAAGGTATATTATACTATTAAAAGCTTACTTAATAGTAAAAGTAGTACTAAAAGTATTAATAAAAGATAGCCTAAAAGAAGAGTGCTTAAAAATTAAAGGTAAATAGTAATAAAAGCTAAATAGTTTATTTAATATAGCTTAAAAACTTAGTAATAAGTAGAGGGTAAGCTTTTAAAAAAGTATAAACTAAATAATAGTTAAGTATATAATATAGTAAAGGGAGGTAAAGATAAGTATAATAAGGGAATTATTTTAAGTATAGATAGTAAGTAAGGTAATTAATACTATATAAATAAAGGTAAGATTTTTTAATATTATAGCTATATTTTAAACTAAGGCTATATATTAAAAGAGAGTAGTATATATAAAGGTAAGTTTAGTATTAATATAATATAAAATAGTATTTAAAGTAGTAAAGAATAAAGTAATAATAATAAAGGTAAGGGTAAGGGATAAAGTAGTAATAATAGCTAAAAGGGTAATAAATAGTATTTATAAAGTTTCTAATAAAAGGGTAAAGGAGGCGCTAGCTAAAAGCTAAAAAGAGGCAAACTAATTACTAATAGCGCCCTTAGCTAAGCTATAAATAGTATTATATAGCGCCTAAAAGTGTTACCTTAAAGTTAAGAACTAAGTAGTTAACTTTATATAAGTTACTAACTACTTAAGAGCTGCCTTTTAAGCTAATATATTAATAGCCTTACCTTAGTCTATAGCCTTAGCTATATTATAAGTAGTATAGTAAAAAATAGGGTTAGTAGTAAGAATATAGTATCCTTATATACACTTTTTATACTTTTAATAGCACTTTAGATAAGCTTTATAAGGGTTAGGCTTATAATTAAGGTAGCTATTTATTAAGATATAAATAAAATAACTTAGGCACTATATCTAAATAATATACTAAGGATTATATACCTTATTATTAGAATTACTTATTACTATAAAACATTCTATAGTTTAAAAGTTATTGCTAAGTAGGCAATATCCTTTAGGTATATTAGTAGTAGTAAATATAGTATAGGTATTTATTAGTTAGTAAATAAAATCTAAAGAGGGTCTTTTAAGCTTACTTAGTAAAAGCTTTATAAAAGTAAAAGGAGAGTAGGCTAGTAATATAAAAAGAGTAAGGGATATAGTAAGAGAATATAAAAATAATATAATAAGTATAAATAAGAGGCTAAGAGGTAAAGAATAAAATATAAAAAAGGTTTCTTTAGATATATATAGAGAGATATTTTTATAAAAAGAATAAGGGCTAAGTAATAGTTTAAAGGGATATATTAAAGGGTATAAGGTTAAAATATAAAAGATTTTATATCTTACTATAAGCTTAAAGTAATTTTATATATCCCTTAAATTACTTATATATAATATACTTAGATTTCTCTTTTAGAATAGTTTATTATTTTATTTATTTATTTATTTAGCTTTAAATAGTATAGTGTTTTCTTATTAGCTTAAATTAGCTATAAATAGTGTTAAGTTAGCTACTAAAGCAGGCCCCTAATATTAATAAAGTAGGGGCTTAAGTAGATCCTTATAGGAGCTTTACTTAAGGCAGTAGGCTAGGTAGGCGTAATATATATTATATAAGTTATTATTTCCTTACTACTAAACTATAGTAGGTCCTTATCTCCTATATAAGGTAGCTAAATAAAAAGTAAGAAAGAAGCTATATAATAGATTTAAGCTTTAAGCTTAAATCCTAAGCGCTCCCTTTATAGGCCCTTTATAGGCCTATAAAGCTTACTTAGAGTTACTCTTACGCACTTATATTATATATAAGCCAGATATATAGTGGAGAGGAGAAGGGCTTTCTCCTTCTCCCCTAAGGATATTAATAATACTATTATCGCTAAAAAGCAGCAGCCTTTTAGGCTAAACTATAACATTCTATATAATTTAGTAAGCTAAAGTACTAAATAGCAGCTGCCTAACAGCTGTGTAGCGTAATTAAATAAATAAATATATCCCTTTTCTTATATATCTTACTATTATATAAGCTTTTAAATTAAAAACACTTATTATTTTTTATAAAGTAAATATAATAAATTATTAAATTAAAAAGAAACCTTTAATTTATTACTAAAAATAAGTATATTGCTTTATTAATTATTATTATAATAAAGGTAAAAGAGGTATAATATTATGAAAAAAAGTTAATTTATTATAATTTAAATAAGAAAAGAGTTATATAAAAAGATAAATACTTTACTTATTATTTTTAACTAAATAAAGTATTTAATTATATAATAATCCTACTTTTAAGACTATTTTTTACGCCTTTTATATATTTAATTCTATAAATTCTAAGATTCATTACTAATAGTATAGCAGCCTTAATAGATTTTAGAGTTAAGTATATTAAAGGGTTATATAGGTTTTAGGGTTAACATAATGCCTATAATAAATTTAGTATATACGCATATATACCTATATAACTAACGCGCGCTTAAACGCCTGTGTTAGCCCGCCGCATCCTAACCCCACGAGCGTAAAGATGTTTAAAGATCATAATTATCTAAAAGAAGGACTTATATATTGTAGAACACACTTAACGCTAATTCGACGTTTCTATCTGCAGCTAATTACCTAAGTTTAGACAACTTATGTTGTTTTGTACTATGTACCCCCTCCAATCCACTAGAAGGTCTCTTTTTAACCCGTTTTAGTTTCGCAGCTGGACGAACTAAATGACATATGTGGAAGTCAATAATCAATATTCGGCTGATCTCTGGATTCCACAGGACATTTTCGGCACGAACATCCTGATGAACAACGCCTAGCTGCCGAATTTCTTTCAACGACCGCTGAATTTCCTTGTCAACTTGCTTTTCAAAAACATCTTGCGGGTGCTCACCACCCCAGCTCATAATAAGCATATGGCGGATTTCTCCAGCGCCGTGAAGAAAGTACACCTTGTCTAGGTTTATTGTCCCAAGAAAGACAGGTACTGCTGATCCTTGCACCTTTCTTAACACTCGGTAAACGTCCGCCTCTTGGGAAACTTTTGGCCACCAATATGTAGTTGTCCCTTTCGCAACTACAGTATAGCCGTAAGTGCCACATGTTAGCTTAAATGGTGCGCCTGATTGCCCGCATTCTCCGAACGGCGTGATATTTCGATCGAGGTTCATGTTTAGCTGATCTCTGAGTAACTGGACTAGCTGTTTGGTATCAATAGCGTGATTCGTGGCGTTTTCGTTAACACGATGATATTCAACGTTTGGACATTCGTTATCAAGGGTGCCTTGACGTTCTAGACCGAGTAGACACTGTAAGGTGCAGAATTTAGCATTATGTTGATTCGAAGACTGTTCTTTAATCTTTTGACGACTCTGTGTTCGGGAATTGGTTTGTTGAGAAAGTGAGACTAAACTTCTGCTGCGTTGACGACGAGGTGCCACTTCTGGACCTGTTTCGGGACCTGATGAGTCTGGCAAGTCCTTACGCCGCTGACCTTCCTGTGGCACACGACAAATTTGGCTACATGTTTGTGGCCTTCGGCCTTCACTAGTTGGAGAATGCTGGCTTTGGGGCGAGGATGGCTCGTATTCTGATTGAGAACTCGAGTCCCGGCGATGAGACTCAGGTGTCCGAGGATCGAGCAGGTACTCTGACTCGCTATCCCAGAGTGGCAGTAGATGTCGTGCCTTTGCTCGCCATTCTTGGCTGCGTAGGGGACAGTTATGGCCTAATAAGTAAAGACATAGTCTTCTGGCAACCATTGTCATTGATCCTCGATCATCTGCATCCTCTGCCGCAGCTATCTCTGCACAAGGATCGAACACATAGTAGTACAGCGTTTCAGGCTCATCGTGGGAAATCCGTAGATGGATATCGCAAAAACCATTTGTTAGGCCGGAAACCTCAAGGCCCTCCTGTATCATGACATGGTATTGTTGAACAATAGCGGAGCAAACAAGCTGCTCGGCCTTGCTTTTGAGTTTCTCGTCGGGGTCAGAAGGCATTATATTGGATAAAACAACATCCTCCCATAGATTCATCGGTCGCAGGCCTAGACGGATGGTGGCCGTGGAAAGTTTATGAGGTGATTTGTATTCGATGGCGGCGACAAGAACTTCAGTTGTTTCGTCCACGATGTTTATGCAATATTCATCGGCTCTCGGCCGAGGAGTGGACGATTTCTGGTCCGTTGCAATATCCTCTTCACTCTCCTCTAACAGGTTTTTATGAAAGGGAAAATCGACTCCTGCTCCAAGCTTAAGCTCTTCTCGAGCAGCGGGGATTTTAGACAATTCCGCAAGAATTTCTCTAGCGCGCATATTGACAGCCATGTACTCGTAACTCTCTAATTTTCGTTCGCTACGTAGAGGCACTTTCGTGAGATCTAGTGATAGCTGTTGCAAATAAAATCGGCTAGAAAACAACAGGGGTGCGTCCCCATCGAGTGGCTGAATGTAACGACGAGCAGAATCGTAGAGTCGCTGGTATAGAGAAGGACAATCCTCCCAAAGCTCCAGTCGCATGGGACAGAATTTTCCCTTTGGCGGACAGATCGTGCCAGCAGTTGATTTAGCATTGACGTTGACTTTCAACGGCGACAATAGAAGTTCATGGCAATTTTTAAGAAAGTCCACCAAAGTGGAATTCCTGAAATCTTGAAGATCTTCTTCTAGTTGCTTTCGCTGCGCTTCTGCTTGCTTTCGCTGCGCTTCTGCTTGCTTTCGCTGCGCTTCTGCTTGCTTTCGCTGCGCTTCTGCTTGTAGGAAGAGTTTTTTGTAGTCAGGTTCTGGAGGGTGGCTATCCATAACTATAGGAAGGGTAAGGTGGTATGTAGTGCTGTTTTAGAAGTAAAAATTTAGATGCTTAGTGTCGTATAGAAAGTAAATTTATAATATCCTTTTTTAGTCTTGCGAGGCGTGTGCGCTGTAGCCAATATAGTCGTGTAATTGTATAACTATTCTGGCTAACTAGGATAGCAGGTATAAAAGACAATAAGTGCGTGTTTTATAGACTAGGATAGCCCTCGCTAGGCGCGGTCCTACTATTGTCCGAGCGCTAGTCAGAGGAATCTGTCTGGTTGCACGGGGAGCATAGGTGGGGTGATTCCTATGCTCGGATTGGTGCTTAGATTATAGTAGGACCGGGCCTAGCGAGGGCTATCTCCTAGCCTATCCCGTCGGTGCGCATAAGGCTACACTTAAGTACCCCCCACTTTTCTACCTTAGCTTATTAAAGCAAAATTAAGTAACCCTTTAGTACTTTTAAACATAATATACTATATTTATATACAATATTTTTTATAAGATACCTTAGCTATAATAAACTAATTATAGCCCTTTTAGCAATATTTATAACTTAAATACTATAAGGTATTATAAGCTTTATAAAGACTAGTAATTAAGGCTTTTAATAGTAAATTTATTATTAAAGAGAGTTATAGCTGCTATAAGCAGCTAGCTAATAATACCTATTAGCTTATTTTTAATTTAGCTAAAAATTATAGTAATAGATTTATCTCTTTAACCTTTAAGCCTTAAAATATAGTTATTTCTACTCTTATACACTTACTACTAAACAGAGCATTATAATACAAATTTGTATTGTATTTTTTTGCCTTTTAATGTATTTGTATTGTATTTTTTGTGTATTGTATTGTATTTGTATTATATTGTATTTATATTATATTGTATTTATATTACATTGTATTTATATTATATTATATTTTTATTGTATTATATTTATATTATATTTTAAATACAATATAAATATAATATAGATACAATACAAAATATAAATGTATTCTTAAGGTTAAAAATAATCTATTTATTTTATATTTTATTATTTTTATATATATTAAAATAAATAAGTCTACTATAAAGTATATATTTTTAAGTATTTTAGATATTTAATTATAAATTTAAAATATTTAATATAAAAATTAAAGCTTATTATAAAAGTTCTTATATACTTACTAAGCAGTTCTACTTAGATTATATAGAAAGCCCTAATTTTATACGCTATATAATAGCTTATTTTAGCTTATGATATAATAATTAACAATTAATATTATTTTATAACCTTTATGATTATAAAAAAAATATAATATAATATAAAATATAATACAATACAATATAATATAAATGTATTTAAAATTATAAGGTTAATTAAATTATATATTAAATACTTTTAAGATTTAAAAATAATTAATTTATAACTATTTAATATAAACCTTATATTTTTTACTATTTTAATTATTTAAAAAAAAAACTATAAATTAAATTAAAAAACTAAAACTTACTATAAAAGCTATTATATACTTATTAAGTATTCCTATCTATACTATATATAGAGCCCTAATGTTATATACTATATAATAGCTTATTATACCTTATAATATAATTATTAAGAATTAATATTTATTTATTTATTAAACTACCTTAGACAGTTAGTAGCTTAATAGGTATAATATAGCTTTTTTACTAAGAAATATTATAGATTTTCTATTAAGAAATATTAAAGATTTCCTATTAAAAAATACTATAGCTTTATTTAATTCTTATAAAGTTTATTAAATATTTTTAACTTCTTATAATTTATAAATAATAAAGGTAATAATTTTATAATTAAAGTTAATATATTTACTTTTAAAATTATAAGAAAAATAGTAATATTTATAAATAAAGTTCTATTAATTCTTTATTAACTTATATAGTATATTTATACTATTATATATAGTATTAAGTTAAAGCATTAATATATAAATTATTAAATTTAAGAAATATATTATATTATATTGTATTATATTATATTATATTATTATAGTCTGGCTTAGAAGGCTGCTGCTTTCTAGCAACAATAGTATTATTAATATCCTTAGGGGAGAAGGAGAAAGTCCTTCTCCTTTTTACTATATATTTAGCTTATATATAATATAGGTGTATAAGGGTGACTTTAAGTAAGCCCTATAGGCTTATAAAGAGCCTATAAAGGGAGCGCTTAAAATCTAAGCTTAAAGCTTAAATCTATTATATAGCCCCTTTTTTACTCTTTATTTAGCTACTTTATATAAAAGATAAGGACTTACTATAGTTTAGTAATAAGGAAATAATAACCTATATAATATATATTCTATTACTTAGTTTATTAACTTAAGTAAAGCTTCTATAAGGATTTAATTAAGCCTTTACTCTATTAGTATTAAAGGCTTATTTTAGTAGCTAGCTTATTACTATTTATAGCCAATTTAGTTTAATAAAAAAAACAATACCTTATTTAGAACTTAATAAGTAAATAAATAAAATAATAAACTATTTAAAAAAGGAAATCTAAGTATACTAACTATAAGTAATTTAGGGGATATATATAATTACTTCAGGCCTATAATAAGATATAAAATCTCCTATATTTTAATTCTATACTCTTTAATATATCCCTTTAAATTATTACTTAGCCCCTATCCTTCTTATAAAAATATCTCTATATATATATTTAAAAAGACTTTTTTTATACTTTATTCTTTATCTCTTAGCCTTTTATTTATAATTACTATACTATTTTTATATTTTTTTACTATATCTTTTACTTTTTCTTATACTATTAGCTTACTTTTTTCTTACTTTTATAAAGCTTAAATAAAGTAAGGTTAAAGGGCCCTTTTTAAACCCTAATTACTAACTAATAAATACTTATATTATATTTACTACTATTAGTATACTTAAAGGATATTACCTACTTAGTAATAACTTTTATATTATAAGGTGCTTTATAGTAGTAAGTACTTTTAATAATAAGGTATATAATCCTTAATATATTATTTAAATATAGTGCTTAAGTTATCTCTTTTATACCTTAAGAAATAATTACTTTAATTATAAGCTTAACCTTTTTAAAGCCTATTTAAAGTGCTATTAAAAGTATAAAAAGTGTATATAAAGATATAATATTCTTATTATTAACTCTACTCTTTACTATATTACTTATAATATAGCTAAAGCTATAAATTAAAGTAAGGCTATTAATATACTAGCTTAAAAAGTAGCTTTTAAGTATTTAGTAAATTTTATAAAGTTAATTACTTAGTTTATAGCTTTAAAAAAACACTTTTAAGTATTATATAAGGCTATTTATAGCTTAGCTAAAGGTACTACTATTAACTAGCTTACTTTTTTTTTAGCTCTTAGCTAGCACCCCTTTTATCTCTTTATTAAGTACCTTATAAATATTATTTATTACTCTTTTAGCTACTATTACTACTTTATTCCCTACCCTTACCTTTACTATTACTACTTTATTCTTTACTATATTAAATACTATTTTATATTATATTAGTGCTAAACTTATTTTTATATATATTACTCTCTTTTAATATATAGCCTTAGTTTAAAATATAGCTATAATATTAAAAAATCTTACTTTTATTTATATAGTATTAGTTACTTTACTTACTATTTATACTTAAGATAGTTCTTTTATTATATTTATTTTTACTTCTCTTTACTATATTATATACTTATTTACTACTTAATTTATATCTTTTTAAAAGCTTACTCTTTAATTATTAGTAAGTTTTTAAGCTATATTAAATAAACTATTTAGCTTTTATTACTATTTACTTTTAATTTTTAAGCACTTTTTTTTAAGCTATCTTTTATTAATACTTTTAATACTACTTTTTTTACTAAGTAAGCTAAAAGTAGTATAATATACTTTACTTTTTACCTTATTAATATATTTACTTACCTTACTACTACTATTACTATCTTTATTATTATTAATAGTAAAAGTAATAATAATAGCTATAGTAATAGCTTTATTACTACTTTACCCTTAGTTTTATTTTTAACTATACTTACTATAGCTATTTTTTATTTAATAATAGCCCCTTTTATTAGCTAACTTATTTTTATCTTACTTTATTACTTACCTTTACTTATTTATTAAGCTCAGCTACTTATTAAGCACTAAACTTTAGTTTATAGTTATTCTACTACCCTTTTATTTAATAGTTTATTTAAATATATTATAATTAATATATTTTAAGTTCTTTTATCTTAGCTTTAACCCTTTTTTACTTTACTTTAGCTTTTATTTACTATACCTTTATTCTTTTCTCTCTCTTACTATTAAGCTATATTTACTATATTTATACTATTTTTAGCTATTTTACTTATATTAATACCTTTATAAGCTAGTATTTATTATTACTTTAATTATAAGTATTCTTTTAGTTAAGCTAATAGCACTTTAAGTTATTCTTAGCCCTTTTTTATAGCTTATTACTTATTACTTACTACTACTTTAAATATTCCTTATTATATATCTTTTAGAAAACTTTTTGCGAATTCGCCCGCACTGTAATAGCGCTACAGAATTAACTCTAAACCGCTTAAAAAGTTAATAAAACATTTTATTAAACCTATTTACCCCCCTCCCTAATACTATATTAGTTCTAAAGCATAGGTATAATAAGTAATATAATACTAATAGATATTAATATTAGGAATTATAGCCTTATATAGAGTTACTACTACTTAAATATAAAGACTAATAATAATAATAATATATTTACCTCTTAAGGTAACCCTAAGCTTATTATAAGTTAAAATAAAGCATTAATACACTTATATAAAGATTATAATAAGATTATTAAGCTATTTAATATAGGATTATTAAAAGGAATTTAGGATTTCTACCTCTCCTACTTAAACATAAAAATAATATATACCTACTATAGTACTATTAATACCTTTAAACTAATTATAATAAAAAACCTTAAGAAAATTATTAAAAAAGCTATTAAAAAGGTAATTTAGCTTAAAACTAACTTAAAAACCTCTTAAGCTTTTATTATAACTTATAATATAACTATTACTATTAATATAGCTCTCTTTAGTTAAAAATCTACCTATTAACTAATTACTTTAATAGTACTACTTTAAATATATTATAAAGTCTTTATTAAAAGGCCCTTTATTAATAAGCTTTTTAAAACGAAGTTCTTAAAAGATATTATTACTACTATTAATATAGCTATTAATATTAAATATACTATAGCTATAAAGCGCCTTTATAGTAAGAATACTATTATAATATTTAAGGACTTAGCTAAGCCTTACTTAATAAGTAAGGATTAGGTTTAATATATATTTAGACTAAATATAACCCTTTAATAATAAGTATTTAATATAATTATTAAAGGCTTTTTTAACTATCTTTACTAAAACTAATTTAAAAAAAATATTATAAAAGCTCTTATTACTATTAATAGCTTTAAAATAATTAAGGTAATAACTTAAAAACTATATAGTACTTATAATAAAGCTCTTTTTATTATAGGTATTAATAAAGTAAATATAGCTAACTACTTATATTAAGTTAGGGTAGTTTATAAAGCTAAAATATTTAATATTAAACTATATAATAATACTATTTACTTTAAGTAGTGCTATAAATATTATAAATTTAGCTATATTATAGTATATTATAAGGCTACCCTAAGATATAGCTATTATATAGCTAATTAATATAAGAAAGGAGAATAATTATACTTAGCCTTTATAAGTAATACTTATAAACACTACTTTAACTACTTTAGTAGGCACTTAGCTTAGTCCTAACTTTATATTATAGTAAATAAGTAATAAATATAAGCTAAAATAGCTTACTTAGTAAGATTATATACCTTTACTATTCTAAATAATATAAAATAAAAAGGCTAAACTAAAGTTAAAAGCTATAGCTATTATAAAAAAATAAGTAGCTTTATAGCTTATGAAAAGTTACCTTAAAAATAAGTTAAGTACCTTAAAGAAAGTAAAAACTAACCTATTAAAGTATAACCTTTTTTATTAGCTTTAGTAAGTTAGTAATATAGTATAATAAATAACTATCTAAGCCTTTAACTTATTTCTACTAAGGGATTAGCTAAATATAGTAGCTAACCTATTACCCTTTTATAATAGAGATATTATATTAGAATATATAGAAGAAAATATACTTAGTATATATAATACTAAGCGCTTAGCTTAAAACTAATATAGTAGTAATATAAGAACTATATAGTCCTAATTAATTACCCTTTACCTTAAGCTTAAGCTACTACTAACTTACTATATATAAAAGTAATATAGCTATATATATATATTAGAAATATAGCTTTAAATTATAAATAATTTAGTATAAAATAGATTAATACTTTATTACCTTATAAAATATAGAAATCTACTTTATATACTCCTTTAACTTTAAATATAATTAAACTATACCTTTATATAAACTTATATTAGCCTTTTTAAGGGACTAAACTATACTTATTAAGGATTTTAACTAATACTATCTACTATAAAATAAGTATAAATATACCTTTCTAAGCTATAATACCCTTTTAACACTTATAACTTAGTAGTAACTTAGGTTTATTACCTCTTAAAGTAAGATAATATAGTAAACCTAAGGCTAATAAAGTAATATAATTAACTATACTTAGGCTACCCTTAACCTTCCTATTAAGTTTATTAAAGGCTTTAACTAAAATAGGTTTAACTATATTCTATAGCTTATTTATATTAAGATAGAAATATATTAACTAAAAAGTAAGAACCTTAAGTTTAATTAGGTATTTATAAATAATAATATAGCATTTAGTAAGGCTATATATTAGCTTTACTATAACTACTTTAAGAAACTATTAAACACTTTTAAAAAGATTAACTTATTTATAAATTAATTAATAAGTAAGCTTTAATAAATTACTAAAAAATTAACCCTAAGAAACTCTTAAAATAGGCCTTATTAGCAGCTATAGTAAAATATAAGAGTTAAGAAAGTAGTCTAAGAGATAAAGAAAGCTTAATATTATTAAAGGGCAACTAAAACTAATATAAATTAGCAGATTATTACTAAGGTAGCTAAGACTTAATTCTAAATAGTTTATAAGAAGTAATATAGCACCTAAAGATACCTTACTTAATTAGTAACTATTAAGTAGCTTATTTTATAGAAATTAAAATAATAAGTATATCTCTATAGTAGCCTTTTTTTTAATACTTAATAAGTACTAACCTTACTTTAAAGTAAGGGTAATATAACCTTTTAAATATATTCTTATAATAAAAAAGTAGTAGTATTTATAGAATAGTTCTTTCCTTTATTTTACGCTTATATTAATAATATACTAAAAAACTTAAAAGCCTATCTTAATACTACTATATTCTTAAACTTAAAAAAATTTAATAAAGATAAAATTTATATAATTATAAAGTATTTAGCTAGCTAAAAAGCATTTAAACTTAATAAGCTTTTAGTAAGGTTCCTTAAGGTATATAATAAGCTATTAGCCTAAATACTAATATACTTACTTAATACTTATTACTAAGTTAGGCACTACTTAGCCTTATTTTAAAAGGCAAAAGTAATTGTTGGTCCGGCTGGTATTATATATAATAAAAAGGGGTGATAGAAAAAGGTCTAATTCAGCTTGTTCTATAAAGGTTCTAAGCTAGCTTAGAAGGTCAGAAAAGGCGGGAAAAGTGGTGTTATTATTAGCTCACTTTTCCCCCTAAGTGTAGCCCCATATTTGTAGGGATACACCTAATAGGAGCGCTGCTCTCGCTCCTATTAATCCGCTGGGCTGTGCTAAGGTTCTCCTGTAAGGGGGCAATTCCAACAGTAATAGTACTATAAAAACTAAAGAAGTCTTTTTAAAAGCTTTAATAAGCTAAAGCTTAAAAGCTAATATTACTTTTAAATATTATAGGTAAGGTTTTAAAAGCAGTAGTAGTAATTTAAATTACCTATATAGCTAAGGAGGGAGGGGCTCTCTTTAATATATAAATAGAAAATAAAGCTAATAAGTTAATAAAAATAGCACTTAATATTCTTATTAAAGCTATATATATAATATAGCACTATAGTAAAACTATATTACTTTTTTAGCTAAATATCTTTATAGCCTTTAACACTATATATTATTATTAACTTATATATATAATGCTATTCTTAAGCCTTTTTAAGTAAATAGTAGTATAAACTTAAGCCTTTATAGCTATTAAAATAGCATATCTTTACTTTAAAGGTAAGGCTACTAATACTATATTTATAACTACTAAGGTTTTATAAGGTTCTTTTATCTTTCCTATATTATTCCTTTTATATATTACCTTTCTTTATACTAAGCTATAATTAATTAATTTTATATTAGTTTTAAGGTTCTTAAATAATATAAATATTTTTACTTATAAGTATATAGTAAAGAATAATTAAGCTTAACTTAAGTAAGCTTAAAAGGTTTACTAAGATTAATTTACTAAGTTAAGCCTAAAGTTTTACTTATAAAAGAGTAAACTTATTTACTTTACTAAATACTATTAATTAATAATAACCTTAGTTTAACTTAAAAATACTACTATTTAGCTTATTTAGTTTACTTACTTTTTTAAGGTATAAATATATAGAAAGCTTTAATAAAGAACTTATTAATTTAAAGTTATAGAAAAACTAACTTAATAATAACTTACTTTTACTATAGTTTTAATATTAATATAGGGATACTTTATATAAAATATAAGGATCCTCTATATATAGATTATTTAAAGCTTAGTTATATATAATATAGAAACATACTATACCTTAATAAGCTATAAAGGAGTTATTAAAGGTATAGCTAAAAAGTTTAAAAAAAAGTAACTTTACTATCTTTAAGTTATTATAAATACTTATAAAGCTATACCTTAAGCTTTAATAAAAACTAAAGTAGCTATACTATTTATTAACCTTTACCTTAACTTTTAAGTATAATACTTTTATAAGTAAATTAAAGTAAATAGTATAGTAAAGAAAATCTAAAGCGCTTATATAATAATTATAACTTAGCTTTAGTAGAGATACTATTAGTACGCTTACTAAGGCTTTAAACTAGCCCCTTTTATACCCTTTTAATATTACCCCTCTTTATATTTTAATAAACTTAACCTTATTAAAAAGCTAAAATAAAAATAAGTAAATAAATAGTATTAAGAGAGAGCTATAGTATATATATATTAGCCTTACTATACCTTTATAGTAGCTAAATAAAACCTTAACTTTAAAACTATATAGAAGCTTATATATTTATATAAGCCTTTTAATAAGTATAAATTATCTATTTTTATATAAATATATATAGAAAAGATTAGGCTTAAATCCTTCCTTTATAACTAATATATCCCTAATATAGACTTACTTATTTACTACTATTAGCTTAACTTTAAGAACTATTACTATATTATTTTAAAATGTTTAAAATATAATTATTTATAACTATTTAGGCCTAAGGCGCTATCCCTTTAGAATTTTAAAGATATTTAAGTTACTTTTAATATATTCTAATCTATAGGCTTTTTTAGTAAGTAAATACTAAAAACTAATTATATTCTTTATTTTATATTAGCTACTTACCTTAAAAAGAAATAAAAGTATAAAGTAAATAAAATAGTAAAAACTAAATAGAACTAATATAAAACTAAGCTAACCCTTAGCTAAGATATACCTTAATTAAGCTAAAGCAGCTCTATTACTATACTATTACTAAACGCCTTATAAATATAAAGGGCTAGCACCTTAGGCCTATAATAGGGTATATAAAGGGACTTAGCTATAATTACAAATTATAGTTACTATTATTATTTATAATTATTATTATTTATTATACTACTATTTATAAGGAAAAGAAAAAGAATAGAGAGAGTATTTAAGATAGACCTATATTAGCCCTTAGCTAATCCTACCCCCTTTAAGTCTTTTATAGTTATTTAAAAGAATAGGCCTTATTAGCTACTTTTAAGGCTATTATAATCTACTTTAAGAACCTTAGGCACTTCTTTTTAAAGTATATAGTTAAACTACCCCTGCTATTAGCCTAACCCTCTTTTATTTTTTTTTACTTAATTAAATTCTATACTACCTTTTATAAGCTACTATATCTCTTTTATATATATATTAGTATCTTAAGATTAAAAAGGGGCTAAATTAAACTTATAGGGATAAGGATAATACCTTTAGTTATCTTATTCTTTTTTACTTACTTCTCTTAAGCTATAAGCACTTTTTTAACCTTTATTTTATATAAAAAGAATCTCTTTAGCTATAAATATAATTAAGCCTTAAGTTAGCTTTAAAAGGAAATAACTTATAGAATAATAATTTTTACCTTACTTAGTATATTTATAATAGAGTTTAGTAAGGTTTATAATTAGATTAGCTATAGTACTATATTAAACCTAACTTAAATTTACTTACTTTTTTAATTAAGATAATAGTTTATAATCTTTTTAAACTATATAAAGTAAAAATAATAAGGCTAAGTATAGATAGCGCCCTTAAAGAATATTAGCCTTATACTAATATAGAATTAATAAGGGGACTTATTAGCTTTAAAAGAGGGTTATCTTTCTTTTTTTTATTAAGTATTTTTTAAGAGAAGGAGTTAGTAGAAATTAACTAAAACTATAGTAGTTTTACTAAGATAGTATTAACTAAGGGGTAACTTATAAATAAAAGGGATAATTAAAAAAAGAAAGAGAAA